>JANBPA010000030.1:0-26406 GCA_027575275.1 Coemansia sp. RSA 2711
CTGAGGCGGTCGCTGTGGACCAGCCGTGCGCTCTACTCGCAGCCAGCAGACCGCAAACCCACAGAGCCCAAACCCGCCGAGCCCAAACCCGCCGAATCCAAACCTGCTGAATCCAAACCCGTGGATTCCACAAATGCACAGCCCGCCAAACCCCAAAACGTGGACGACGAAAAGATCGAGTACTTTGGCAACACGCGGTTTCCAAAGTTTCGGCCCAAGCCGCGGCGGACCATCACACCTGGCGATGCCGTCGGCCAGGCAACGCCGGCGGTCAAGCCCACGCCGCAGCCGCTCACCGCGCAGATGCAGCAGAAATGGCGCGACATTCTGAGCCCCGAGAAGAACCTGGAGACGCGGGCCAAGATCATCCACGACATCGGCCACTCGTACTTCCAGGACATCGTCGATCTGCGTGACAACGGCGACAAGCTGTTTGAGGCGCCCAAGCAGCTGATCCGCGGGTCGCGCGCCCACTACCTGCCCAGCGTGTCAGGCAAGACACTGGCCGGCGCAAATGCCGACGTCCTGGACTTGTGCGAGGGCAGGACCACGCTGCTGAGCATCAACTTTAACAAGTTCTCTGAGCGCCACACGCAGAGCTTCGTCGAGCCCTTCGAGGCCGCGTTTGCCGACGCCGAGAACGTGCAGGTTGTGCAGCTGAACATTGAGGAGAACTGGGCAAAGGCAGTGGTGCTCCAAATGTGCTTGCCGTTTTTGCGCCGTCAGATCCCAAAACACCGCCACGACAGGTACCTGGTCCACTACGGAAACGTCGAGGAGCTGCGAAAGTCCATGGGTATTGCAAACTCGCTCATCGGCTACGTGTTCCTGATCGACAAGGAGCTGCGCATCCGGTGGTACGCCAACGGCCTGGCCGTCATGTCCGAGGCTCAGGCCATGGTTGCGCTGACACGGAAGCTGGCCAAAACCAACAAATAGCCCACAAAGCATTGCTGTCTGTGGTTCCCGGGCTAGAGGAGGAATGCCTGGTTAGAATTAAATATATGTGCCGTTAGAAACCTATTTTTTGGGCGTTAGCTAGCCGCTGGCGCAGCGCTGGTATGCCGTTGGGAGAGAAAATCCGTGGATCCAGCGCCTCGTCTTTGGTTCCCAGCCGTCTGAGCATGACCTGGAGCATCCCCGGTGTGTACTGCCGAAAGAACTGATAGGCCAGAAACACCGAGTCTTTGCCGTGGATCTTGACCAGCCTGTCGAGCTCCCTGGTGTGTTTCGGGGTCCACTCGGGCGCAACCTGCGCCTTGGGACACAGGTGCAGCGACCACAGCACTGCATAGTCGCTCGGCAGCCTTCTAAACCCAATGATCTTGGCCATCTCGTCGCTGACCTGCCCCCAGCTATGTTCGCCCAGCCTGCGGACAATCTCGACAAACTGCTGCCGCCACTCGTCAGTCATCGGCACGCGTGTGCGCCGGTTGCTGGAATTCAGAGCGTCGCTGTCGTGCTGCAAACGGCGTAACATTTGCATGCACGCACTGCGGCTGCGGTGCGGAAACAGGCGCTGCACGGCGACCCAGTCGATCCGCCGGTTCTCGCTGTCGCGGTTCTGCTGAATAATTTCAAATAAGTGTTTCTTCTCTTCCACGGACCACTGCTCTCCGCGTTTAGGCGGGCGCATGGGCACCGGCGGCGCAGCTAGCGTCGGTGCCGGTTCTTTGATCGGGGGCTGGATCTCGGTAGGAAACGCTGGCAGCGCAGAGCCATGGTCTGTCGACGGCTCGCTATCTAGCTCACTGGCGATGTCTTCGGCTAGCGTCTTGGTGAAGTTCTTTAAGCTCGCTAGCGGATCCTGGTCCTCGGGCTGGCTGCCACCGCTGCTCAAAGTCACTGTCGCCGACGAGAAGCACCGAACTGAGCGTTCCGACCATGCCTTCAGTGCCAGTTTCCAGCCGATAGCAACGCACGCGCACATCCACTTTGCAATCGAAAAAAACCCCTCCAGCTAAAAAGACGCGAGCGTTTGGTGACCCGCTAATAAAATTCCAGTCAACATCTAATAGCTCCCAAGAACCATGACTAGAAAGCTTATTTGGCCAGCCACGTGAGCTCATCGTCTTCAAACGTCGAGTAGCACCTGAACTCGTTTGACAGCCCGCCCTTGTGCGCCGGGCGAAAGTTTGTGATCTTGGCGCCAACCAGCTTCGCGGCCAGGTCCTCCATAATCGCACCCGTGTCGATCATGATCTTGGCGCCGTCGGCGGCCAGGAACCGGGCTGTCTCCATGGTCTGCGACAAGCAGTCTTCGTTGAGGAACGGCGGATCGGCGACAATAAACTTGAACTTGTGCTTCAGATCCGCGGCCCGAGCGAACCCCAGCGGCTGGTTGAAGTCGTAGTGCACGAACTGGTCCTTGAACACGTCAAAGCGCGAGTCAAACTCGAACACAAACGCATTGTCGCGGCTGTACTTGTTGCGGAAGGCAACGTAGGCGGTGGGCGAGCTGATGAATGCAATGTGGTCGCCGTCGCTGGTGTTTTGGTAGGCGCGCTCGGCGATAAAGTCGGCGGTCGCGTCGTCGTACCAGAACTGGCTCAGCTGCCAGTCCTCCTGGAACAGCGACATGTCGATCTTTTGGTTGCTCTGGAACACCTCGTCGGCGTTCTCCTGCAGCTTGGCAAAGCGCTCGTCCTGCTCCTTCTTCTCTTCCAGGAATGACTGCAGAACCGCCAGCGTATCTGCCGACAGGGCCGGCATGTCGTCAGAGTCCATCGTTATTTACTGCTCAAACAGCGGATCTATAAACAAAAAATTTGGATAGAGCAAAAACAGGATTTTGCCATTCCTTCCGGCGACTAGAAATTTTCTGTGCACGCAGCCTTGCGTAGGCAGCCACTAGTATGGGGCCCAAATAATATGAGCGGCAAAATGATCTATGCCGACTGCTGCTGCTTGTTCGTCAGCTTCTTCAGGATCATCGTGCTCAAGTCCTTGCCCTCGGCGAGCTTCGGGCGCAGGAATTCGGCGGTCTTCTCGAACCGCTCCTGGTAGCCCTCGAATGAGCCCAGCTCGATGCACTGTCCCCAGCCAGTGACCGCCGTGTAGAAGACCAGGTCCTCGGCCTGCGTGTATCTGTCTTCCAGCGCGGTCTCGATCGACTCCTCGAGCATGTCCTGGTTGCAGAACAGGTACTCGACAATTCCTAGCCACATGCGGAACGGCGGCGTCTGGCACACCAGGTTGTCGTACGGCGACATGTTCATCCTGTACCAGCAGACCGCCGCGCAGAGCAGCGAGAGATGGGAGTTGGGCCGGCTCTGCTCCTTGGGCACCTGCGCCAGCGATAGCTGGTCCAGCACGTCGTCGTCGAGCAGAATCGTCTTGTGGCTGCGGTCCTTGCCAAAGATAAAGTCGGCGGCCCGGTGCACCAGCTCCCGGAACTCGGTGCGATTGCCAGCAATCATATACTTGTACAGCGTGGTCATCGACTCGACATAGCATTGCAGCTGCTTCTTGGCCAGCGGATTCATAATGGCCAGGCCGGCGTAGACATGCCACTTGCTCGCGTAGATGCGCAGCGCCATGGCCACCTTCACGTTGTTGATGCCGGAAATAAACTGCGGGTTGAGCCAAGGATGGTAGCCCTGCAGGCTCCAGGCCGTGCCCAGGCTGATAAATGACAGGTGCGTGGCCGCCTGGGTGTCGGCGGTGATCCGGTCGTGCTCCTCGTACGTCAGGTAGATCATCCGGGACTCCAGCGCGCCCAGCACCTCGATCGCTGTCTGATAGTGCTCGTCGTCGCTGCGATATCTGATGATCGCCAGCGGCTGGTCCTTTGTGTCGATGTTCGGCCCGTGCATCGAGTGGCAGGTCACAATGTGCGTGTCTGTGGGTAGGTACTTGACAAACGCCTCGATCTCGGGCGACTTCACCGAGGTCTGCCCGGCAACAATCGCCCCCCATCTTTGTCGCCCGCCCGTACTCCCGCACCGCCTTGCCGATGATAACTGCTGGGACCGAGTAGATGATATAGTCGGACCGCCGGGAGACCGCGTAGCCGTCCTCCAGAATATTGATCCCCAGGTCGCCATGCCGCGTCCGCAGCTCTGCATAGCGGTCAGGCGTGTCGCACAGGTTCACCACATAGCCAGCCTGCTTGAACCGCTTTGCGTAGAGCATACCCATGTCGCCGGCGCCGATAATTCCGACTTCAAAGTTTGCGACGACCATGGTTTATTTCCAGTTACAAGCAAAATCCCACCAGCGAAAAGAGATATCAAAAAAGAAGCGAATGGTGACTCAGCAGGCCCGTGCGCGGCGTGCAAGTGCCGCTTTGCTGGACCCTGACAGCGCCCGGATTCCGCACATATGGGTCGCATGCTCATGGCCTTTTCCCATGTCTCAGCGGCCGGTCTCGCGTCACGAAGAAAATATAGACTATACAGGTGGCGCCGAGAGGGCCGGGTGGGCTTCCACCGTCTATTGCCCAGCTGCGCCTTTGCTAAGGGAGATGCCGCCAATGCGGTGGACTTTGCGTCGCAGCGTGCGGTTGCGCGAGAACGGCGAACGCACACCGCCGCTGGGCGGTGAAAATGCTGAAAACGGGGTCGACGCGCTTATTCCGGCGCTAAACGAGGGCTGCCGCGATCCGTGACCCGTGAACGAGGCGCCCGGCGACAGTGGCGGCGACCGGCCGTCGCTTTCAATGGGGGCGCCGGGCTCGGACTGCAGGCCGTTGAATCCCTGGCCCGCATGCCGGTACATTGGGTGTCCAAACCGTGGCGGGTTCACGTCGGACCGCATCGTCGTGTGCTCGAATCTACGTGTGTATGGCGATATTGTATGACCCATGCTCATCAGCGAAGCCATCCGTGCGGCCACCGCGCTATCCGCCGGCCGCAAAACCACGCCGTTGCGCTGCTCTTCCAGCTGCTGCTGCTCCTCGTCTCGCTTCTTCAAATATGCGTCTAGCTCCGCCGACTGCTGCATCCGCTCCCAGTCGTCGGACAAATACCGCTCAAGCGACTCGGGGTACACGCTCTGGGCCGCTCCGCCTGACAGACTCCGACGGTGTCGCCGGTGCAGCGTCGGCGGGGTAGAGAATCCGTGCAGCTCCTGAGACCGAGACTCTAGGGTTGACGGCCGGTGCTGACGCACGCTCGCTCTGTCCATGCTCAGGCTGTCGTGCAGCTGTCTTCGCACCGCGCTCTCTTCTTCTCGCGACAGCTCCATCAGCCGCTGGTGCAGCTGCGAGGCCAGCAATCGCTGCTCCACAGAATGCGGCAGCGATCCGACTGACGCTGCTCCCGAATCCGATCCAACCGCATGCGCGCCTCGTGATGCCGCCGCCCACATGTCGCCCGTGCTGTCCGCCCGCGCGTGCTGCTGCCGGATCTGCTGCTGCCTCCGCTCGATGTGCTCGCGCCGCTCGCGGTCCTTGGCCTCCCGTGCCCGCTTGATCTCGTTGACGCTCATCTCGTGCACAATCACCGGCAGGTCTTCCTGGAACAGCGACCGCAGAGTCGCCTCGATCTCGCGCTGCAGCATCCGGCGGACCGACGGCACTGAATCAAAGGTCGAATGCACTTCAACCGACACCAGCGGATCGCTGCGAAACACCAGTGTGATGCCGTCGTGTTTCGAGACCGCCAGCACAACTATCCCGTTCAGCTTGAGCCCTGATATCCGCAACAGCATGGGGACGACCAGCGGCTGGGCGGCTGCGACAACGCCAATGCTGGGCATTGTCGGCAGCTCGCTGCTGGGCAGGCGCAGAGGGTTGGCCTGGACCTGGGTCTGCAGGACAAGGTACCCGTCGCCCTCGTACTTCATTCGGAACATTGCTCGGAACCGGTCCTCCTCCAGCTCGCTGATTTCTAGAATGTCCAGCTCGGGCGGCGTGCTACCCAGGTCTAGCTCCTTTGCTACGATCGGTCCGACCAGGTTTGGCGGCTTATTCTCGCCCTTGTTGAGCGCCTGGGTAAGCATTTCCAGCGCTTCTGTGCTGAACTCGGGCGGGAACCCGGTCCACTGAAATTTAAACGACATTCCTGTTCCGACTCTA
This sequence comes from Coemansia sp. RSA 2711, assembly GCA_027575275.1. Classification (NCBI taxonomy): domain Eukaryota; kingdom Fungi; phylum Kickxellomycota; class Kickxellomycetes; order Kickxellales; family Kickxellaceae; genus Coemansia; species Coemansia sp. RSA 2711. Next base: position 6,020 of record JANBPA010000030.1, read on the forward strand.
TCCGCACAGCAACAGGAATGCGCGCCGGGCTCTGTCTATCGATAAATGAAAAAAAAAGGGTTGTGGAAGGAAGAAAAGAATGAGAGAAAAAACCTTCTGTTCGCCGTAAGCAGAGGAGGGGAGAGTTGCCAGCTAAAGCCGGCTCCCTCTTGACTTGTCCATTGCAGTCAGCAGAAACTAAGCATCCGCCACCGACACCTTCCGCTTGGGCCGCTTCTTGCCCTTGTTTTTGGTGGTGGGGACTACTTCCTGCGCCGGCTTGGCCCGCTTCTGCTTGTGCGCTTTAGCGTCGCCCTTGGACCCGTCAGTGTGCTTGCGCTTGGTTTTCTTGGCGTCGGCGTCCTTTGCAGACTTGGTCGGCGCCGCACTGCCTTTGCTGGCCGACTTTGCCTCGTGCAACTCGCTCCGGATGCGGTCCAGGTCGGCCGGCGCCTGGCGCTCAAAGCAGGCGACAAAGAAGCCATTGCTACCGTCTTCGGGCAGCATGCGCACCATGGACGCTGCCTGCTCTTTGGTTAGCCCCGCAGTCACCAGTCCCCGCCGCGGCCACGATGGAATCATCTGATCGGCCGGGGCCAGCGCAAACTCGTGCTGGCCTTCAAGCACCCGGGCCACCACCGCCTCGTTTTCCTCTTCATGCACCGAGCAGGTTGAGTACGAGATGCGCTTGACCCCGGGAAACCGCATCGCATGACGAATGGCCAAAGTCTGGAATTCAGCCAGACTCTGCAGCCGCCTGGTGTCGACTTTGGGCTTTTCTTCGGCCGTGTTGGTAATCATGGCAATGTACCAGTCCACCAGCTCATCCAAGCGGTTGACAATGCCTGATCCGGAGCAAGACGGGTCCAGAAGCACGCGTTCTACGTCTGCATACTCGGGAGCCAGCGGATCAAGCTCCAGGAAGTCTGCGCACTTTGCCTCGATAATTTTGCACTTTGCCTTGTCGGTCAAATTGACGAGCGTGTCTAGCCGGCTCTGGTTCTTGTCAAAGGCAAAGATCTTGCCCTTGTTGCCCATCAGGCTGGCCATATGGCTGGTCTTGTTTCCGGGCGCTGCGCACGCATCCAGCACCGTCGATCCGGGTGCTGGCTGCACCACGTGGGCAGGAGCGCAGGACCCCTTGTCTTGCAGGATAATTGCCCCGACAACGTATGTCCGGTGCGCATGGAGATCGGTGCCGGGCGGGAACACCAGTACATCGTTCATGTCCAGATCGCGCATAAACCTGCGCGTATTGACCTCCAGCGCGCTGCGCATCTCGTCGCGGCTTGGAGCGACCAGCTCGTAGCTGTCCTTGACAAAGTGCTCAACCACTTTGTCCGTCGTCCACACCAGCGTATTTACGCGCACGTAGCGGAACGTCAATTTATCGTTGCGCAGGTGCTCGGGGACAAGATCCTCGTCGCACTTTGCACCCATCTCCTGGCGAATATTGTCGAGCTCTTTCAGGAACTCCTTTCTGAAGGGGCGGATTGTTCGGTTGATATTGGGGTCGGCGCCCTTGTTCCATAACCCGCCTTTGGCGAACAGCAGATCGTGCGTCAGCAGCAGCAACATTTGTCGACTGAACTTCAATTTCTTGACTTCCTCGCTGGAGTCCAGTATCCGGGTCAGCACCGGCGCAAGCTTCAGCGTCTGGCAGATTAGTGCATAGATGTTGCGCTTGTAATCGTCCGGCATCTTGCTGTTTCCAACAGTCAGCGACTTGATTGATCCCTCCCGCTGCTCCAGGCGCTCCAGTACCTTGGCCCCCAGCTCGTAGAACGACCCCTTGGCCTTGAGCTTGCGCTGTGCCTTAAGGGCTTTTTTGTTCTTTGGCATGATACGAATCAAAATTATCGACAACTAATCACGAGCAGCAGTGATTGAGAACAAATAAATTTTTATCCAGGGATCAATTTTTTTTCGCATGGCTCCGATATCCCCAGTTTGGCCCCAATGCATGCTATCATGGGTTTATCCGCATGATGCGCTGCTGGGTGGTTGTCAAGCAGGTATCACGCACCCTCCTTTCCATTTATTGCTATCCACCTGGCTCCGGCGAATGTTGCTAATTGTAGGAGGCGGTCGTCAAACAGCAACAGGAAATCAATGCGATAGGCAGCTTTTCTGATCCCCCGTTTTTGCCTTTGAAACAGATTTGTGCTCCGCCGCGTGTGCTTCTGCCTGCAAAAATGCCTGCGTACAAAGAGCTTCTGGGCACGAGATCAGGAGAGGTGCTTGGAACTACGCATTCAAGGCCTCCACATTCCAGCATGTGCCTTCCGCGTCGCTTCATATCCATGCATACAGAAGACAAACCACGATAGATATTCGGCCTGCACTCGCTTCATTTCGCTCATTTCAATAGCAGCGTAGCCAAGCGTGACCCTGGTTGCCGTGGGAAAGCACAGCTTCAGTTGGCCAGTCAACCGCGCATAATTGCTCACTATCGAGTTGCTCTAGGCGTATGCAATGTAGCAGCGTACGTCATTATTAATTGTAGAATTGCGGCTGCCATTTATCCATTATAGCGCTGGATAAATATTGACTGCGGGTTATTCTGTGGTGGCAACCCCCCGCCAGGCTGGAATTCAAACGACATTCAGGTGGGTGTACAGGGCGTCACGGCATTGCCAGCAATATATGCCTGAAATCCGCTTGTGACCAGCGCCAGCGACGGAAGTCGGCGGCTGCCACAGCCCGAAAACTGGCAAAACTTTGAAGCACCAATTATTGCATTTAGAATTCGCCACACACGAGTTCGCGGTTGTCGCTGGCTACAGGGCGTACGCCCAATTCAAAATATATGCCGCTTCATAATTAACCAAAACAAATGCAAACTCTGTCACATGAGCCGCAAATCGCAGCATTCGTAATTTACGCTGTGAAAGTTTATCCAAATGTGTATTCAACGGCACAAAATAAAGTTACTGAAATTTGCCAGGCGTGCCTGCTGGATTGATGTTGGCGAGTTAACCATAGTAATATAGTGCAATCAATGCCAGCCGATGATGCGAATGACGAGGGAGCAGTCTAAGGGCCGCACCTTATTGCTGGCTGTGAACGGTAGCGATGTGGAGCTCCAAATGGAAGTCAGAGAGGGCGTTGAATCCGCAGATCCGGCAGAAAAAGTCCTCGCGGTGCAGACGCAGGGCGGACAGGATTGCCGAGTTCTTGTTCATCTTATGGCACATTGTCGTTGACGGTAAATGGACTTGGATAGTTCTTGGCGTAGCGGGTGCGCTATATGGTGCGATGTAGTAGCGATGTGCGGTTAAATGGCTAGCTGTGGATATGACAGTGTGGTGGTGGGTTAAAGAATAAATGCGATCCGTACTTTTCGGACGACGGGGCGCGGGTATTTATAGAAAACCCCGAAATGTGAGGGTGCCGGCTTATCCTTGCCAGGCAGCGCTATCTTCTGCTTAGCGCCATACTGAAAACAGAAAACAGGGACGATTACATGTACAGGCGCACCCCCCTTTGTACCCACCTGTCTACCCCCATGGCTCAGTCGCCTGGCGGCTTTTAGAAGACTTTTTTTTTGGTCAATTAAAGCCAGCTGAGACATTTCATTTTCTAAAATACGCCCTATCATGCTTACCCGCCCGACTTTATTCCTCAATGTGCTCATCTGCCACAACTGATCATGAGTTCCTCTCCGACAAAAAAACGAAGAAGAGGGAGGAAAGAAGCAGGCGCATCATCTGCCTAATGCGCAAAATGCCGGATTTTTATCTAGGGAAGAGTGAAGGCCAGGTGGCTTCCTCGGGGTGCGAGAACGCGAATCGCAATTCGCGGAAGATAGTCGGTTGCCGTGGGATATTGAATTATGTTTTGTTCAGACGACGGTATTCTATAGCCTCCTTTTTTCGGCTGGTCCTGGTCGGTCCTCTCCTCTCCGTGGTGCTTCCTCGCTATTCTGTTGCTCTACGTATTTAGGGAGCACTGAGCGGTCAGCACCCCTGTTCCTCGTGAACAGGTGCGCAGTTGTGCGGTGCTGTCAAAATGCCCGAAGCCAGAAGCCGATTGCAACTTAGCATGCAATTTCTGGACGCAGATGCCTGCGCTGGCCACAATTGCCCGTTGCATTTTGCAGCCCTGTTTCTTCCGCAACTTTGTTCATGTGAAGCGCGCGGCCGAATGATCCGCAGCGCTTGATGTTCTTGCTCTGTTGGCCGCACAATCGGAGTTTACCACCTTGTTCCTCCTCACAAGAGTGAGGTGCTGCCTTCAATGTCGCATATTGTAGCTCGTTCCATGTGCTCTGTCCGCAGAATAGGCGCGTGGTTGCTCTGCGACAATAAAGAATTCAAAGATTCGGCACCGCAGGCAGGCTTGCTACGCAATGGACTCGCCCAAATGAATTACCATTGGATAAGAATGGTCTTTTGAAAACACCAACGCCCAGCCCCTTAGCCGAGCACACGCAGCAAGGACCTGTCGGCTGGTCACTTGTGCAGCTGCCGCAGACAAATGCGTGCATCCGTCAATCTGCTGAATATAGGAGGCAGTGCCGTACTGTAGGAAGGAGTTTTGCTTGTCAGCCAATACAAAAGTGTACCGCGCGACAAATGTCGATTCCTGCGCGTGTATTTGTGCGTGCAGGCAAATAATTGTGCAAATATCCCCCCTGTCATTTGTCTGTGTTTACAATGCCTGCACGTCATTTCTGATAGCAGCAACGTTATTGCCAGCGCCGAAGCCAATCAGGCTCCGTAATCCGGTAAGCAATTCTATGAGCAAACCATGCTCTGGAATCAGCAGCGAGTTGTGTTGATAGCGCGATTGAGCCTTTGACACTGTGTATACCCGTGGTCACACATGGCTGCCTGCCTGCTTTTGAAAGTCACGTTCTTTTTGGCTTTTCCGTAGTCACATTCGCTTATTTAGGCCCGCAGTGCAAGCAATTGTAGCAAACAAACGTACTTATATACAATGCCGAGAGATAAGCCCCCCACCCAACTGACTGTGTCGCGTGTAAATGTCATTGTTCAACGATCGGGCAAGCAGCACTCGCGCTTAGCAGGAATTGCCCCTTTGGCTTACTGACCTAAAACAAAAAGTAAGCAGCTTCTATAACAGCATTTGGTACACGGCTCGTCTCATTTTCTCTAGACACGGCTCCATACGCTTTTCTACGTCACTGGCGCTGCAGAACTGGCCCACGATTCCCCGAGCAATCTGCGGGCTCGGATAAATGCATGTCGATTCACAGTCTCCGGGAACAATGCCCATGTAATTAGGGTCAATGTATGCACCAGCAGATCCGCTCATAGACAGAACTTTGAGCACGGTGGCGGCGATTTCCTCACTGTGGTGCTGGGCCCACTCGAGTATGGCCGCAAATGGCTCGGGGACAAAGTCGGTGAATGGAGTTCGAGCAAAGACATCAACGCTTTGCGCAAATGCCCGATCTCTGTCAGCGGGTAATTTTGCTAGCATCGCCTTTACCAGCAGACACAAGCGGTTTAGCTCGCCAGGGTGCTGCCAAGTTAATTGGAAAAGCTGCTTAAGCTGCCACGCCGAGAATTGGCAGTCCAAGCCGTGGAGTTGAATGTGCAGCATCGCTTCGGACGACGAAAACGGAACCTGGACCCACGTGCTGCCTGCGTGCCATTGGACGCTTAGCTGCTCGGCCTTTGACTCGTCTGATGCCGCTAGCAATGTCACAAACCGGGACATGTCCTTCATATACCCAATGCAGCCCATGACCTCCCGGCTTGGCGCATCCGTGCCCAAAACCGCGTCAATATTGTCGATAATGAACACCACTTTGAGCGCCTCTTGCGCACAGTATGCGTGTACTTCGCACAACAGCGAGACCAGCGACGACTCGAATATGTCGTTGTTCAGGTTCCTCTCACAAACCCACCGGTCAATTGTGTGCTGCATATCACTGCTGTCGATGAAAGCCGCTGCCAGTGCGTTTGCTAAGAAGAGCTCGCGATCAATGCTACTACCATGCTGCCGCCACACACCACAGTCGCCGATGTAAACCACTCGTGTGCGTCGATCTTGAACTAGTAGCTGCGCCGCAGTGAGAAACATGAGATAGCTTTTGCCAACCCCCTTGCACCCGCGCAAAACGTGGACCCGTGTCATGCCAAACGTGCGGCGTTCCAGCTGCAAGGGACCGGGCAACTCTGGCGTTGCAGCTGCCTGGAATTCAAGCATTGCTGTCATTTGTCGGTGTATGGCTTTGAGCAGCTGTGGCCGAGTAACGGCATCAGTAAACATGCCCCTGGATTTTCTCCCTTGGACAGCTACCTCGGCGTACATTCGAGGCAGTGTTGGCTCAAACGTCGGCAACATGTTCGGGAGGCGCATGATCTGTGGGCTATCCGAGACAAACTGTTGCTCCAATTCATCGCCTCTGCCGACGAGGCAATCAAGCGATTGCTGTGCGACTGCTTGGTCCGCCCAAAAACGCCTGCAAAGCGGCATGCCTCGTTAACTGCGGTTCAATCGCGTGCAATAATGTGATAAAAATGAACAATATAGAGTCAACAAAAGATAAAAAATGCCACAAAGTGAAGTAAAGGTTGTGTTTTTAACCAGATTGAAAAATAGCCAGCAGGAATACCGATGCATTTGATCTGTGCTGGGAAATGCATACACACGGCCTTTTTTGCATGACACGATTAGCAATCAAGGAGGGGACATCGTTGTCAAAATTGAAAGCAGTGTTGTCTAAACCGAGCCCCTTATTGTTTTGCTGGCATTTCTAGCAACGTGCCAATAATTGAACCTGTCACTAATAGGTGTGTTTTACTAGTTTGAAGAAAGTTTATTGAGATTCAATTCATAATTTGGGCAGTGCCACCTGTGTTGGTTGTTAAATAATAAACAAAATGAAAAATGTGGTAGCTGAAAATGAACTAGGCAAACAGGCTCCACTCGGGCTCAGAGTTATTGCCAGAGTTATCATCAGAGTTATTATCTGAGTCAAAATCATGCTCTGATTCAGATACATCAACCGCAGCCTCTGCAAATTGAGTTCTACATAATATATGTTTAATCTGGCTAGCATACTTGTTAAATGTCTGGCTATTTAGTCTTCTTGCAACAACACTGCTGTAGTTAGCCAAGCTATATTCCTCACACTCATAGCGACAAAAGTTTGGGCACAGTATTGCTAGGAGTATTGCACATTCAGCAAAATCACCTATATCATCATACTTGCCATATTTTGACCATTTCCAAAAGTTTTTGTTTGCAGGATAATGAATAGACACCAACTCGTCTACAGCGTTTGCTTTAATTTCTTTACCATCAGTGAGTTTGTAATTGCTTCTCAAAGAATGGAGATGGGGAAGGTGTTTAAGCAATGCAATGATATCAGCTATGCTAAATCTTGTACAACCAAAGTCAAGCACTTGTATACCTAATGGCAATATTCTCTTATCCTCAAATTCTGGAATGTGAAGTACATGATCATCAAATATACCAAATGCATATCTCTTTAAAGTGGAAGAAAACAACATGATAAATTTGCTTGGGAGGTCAAATGCTTGGCGTACTTCACTCCGACTACTAATTATAGGAGGAGTCATGGATATAGAATGCAGATGTGTGTACTTTCCTTTTTCAAATGTACCTGACAATCGCAGCATATTGAATACATCATCATTTGGCATTATCTGCAGTTCCTCTAATGTCTTAGAATTTCCTCTGAATAGGGTGTCATCACTGAATGGGTAGTTAATTGCAACCTGTAATCTGCGAAGATAAGGAAATGGCATCCCTTCTGTAGAAATCCGCAGTGCAGGCGGTTGTCTTGCATTGTAATATGGCCTCCATGGTTTAGTGTAGGCCCGAGGTAGAAGTGACAGCTGTTCTAGTGCTGGATAGCTGATTGGAAGGCCACCACTATGCACAAGCTTTTCAATTCCATCATACCTATGATAAACAATGCTGAGATCAATCAACTGGCTTGCATAACACTTAAACAATTGAACCAGCCTTTCATGGCCATCATCCCAAACCACATCCAGTGAAGTCAGGCTTGGAATTGGCTGAAAGCAGGATGGTGGCAGGATGAATGGATGATGAGTCCCCAGCTTTGCAGTTGTAGATATGCTTAATAGCCTGTATAACATGGCAACCATATTACTGTCATCATCAGGAAATCTGTGGTTATGTGGGTTGTTATAGACCACATTAACATTTTTGACTGATTTGAAATTTGTTGTTAGCCAGTCACCAAATAGCTGTATCTGCTTATCATGATCTTCCAGGACTTTATTATCTATTGGCACATTACTCTGAATATGGAGGACCAGCGTATTCAAATTTGAAAGCTTGTATTTGGAAACAGGTGCACTCTGGAGGGCTTGCAATGCATGCCCTGAGGCTATTCCCTTGGCTTTCATTTCAAGACTCAGTGTCCTGACATGCCCAAAAACATACTCCTCAGGCTTGTTCTTATACATGGGCCAATGTTTGAATCTAGCTGACATAAACCCATTGTCCTGTGGAAAGACAATAGTGTAGGTGTGGAACACAAAAGACAGTGCTGCAGACCTCCATAGCTGGCATGAACTAAGCAGTGGCAATGTAATATACTTCATCTTGAACTCTGAAAGAAATGTGCCTGTTCGATGAAAGTGTTGTTTATCAGCAACATAGCACACAACAGAGTGTGCAATATCCCATGGAAGAGTCTGGAATGACTGTGGTGGCATTGGTAGAACAAGTTGAGAATGAAAAAGTAGCCAAAACTGTGCGATGAAGTAAAAGTGTGAAATAAGTTTTTTTGGATACTCCAGGCAAGACAAGGGGTTTTAAATAAAATCGCATCCTTTGTGGCCTTTTATCCGTGCACTTTGGGTTTGGCCGCAGCTGTATCCTGTTAAAGTCCAAGCACTGCGGCAGCGTCATTGCTATAGCCAAAGAGATATGTGCGTTCCAAAACGTGTGACAGTTATTTTAAAGCTATCAAACAGTAAAATGACCTACACCAGCCTGCGGGCATATCCTAGCTCTGATAGCTCAGTTCAAAAGACAAGTCACCGCCTCTGGACGAGCAGCTTGGCACAGGATACATCGACACCAACCGCTAGATGAAGCTTATCCACACACGGAAGTTTAGCAAGGTCGAACTGTTAAGGAGGCGCTTCCAAGCGTGACAACCATCAAAAAAGAATAGACATTCACGTGACCGCGGCTGAGGCCAATGGCGCTGCGCTGGGGAAAATTTTTCAATGAGAGGTGGAAAAAAGGAGCTGAAACTGGCGAGTGAGGTCACTCGCCCTTTTTATCGCTCTCTTCCTGCTCAAAAGCATTTTGCTTCTTTCCTGTGGTTGCTATTCCTGGAATTGCCGAATACGGCTGCGCACACATCGAGAGCCCACCAGTTATCGCTGAAATTTGCCAGCGCAAAGTCGTGCGCGTTCATTTTGTAATTAGCTATATATATTTTGTACGCGAGGCAGGAGCCGCGGAACAATGGCAGAGCCAACCGACACTGCAAGCACACAGGCGCTGGCCGCGGCCGTAGCAGCGGCGGCGACTGCGCCGGGATTTCCTCAGGCAATAAACCCGGCAGTGGCGCAGATGCAGAGCACGGCGCCGTTCCCAAAGCTCCAGCCCGAGGCCGACGTGTCGGCAGATCAGGCAGCAGCGGTAGCGGCAGTCTCGGCAGCGCTGACCGGCGTGGCCACAGATCCGATGACGGCGGCCACGGCAGCAGCGCTCTCGACTGCAATAGCCGGCGCACATATGGCGAGCGCCGCCGGCGGGGGCCAGATAATGGCGGCGGGGACGACAGCGGTCGGCATGATGCCGGCAATGACGACAATGGCTGGGGCAGGGGCAAGCAGCACGGTACTCGCATCGTTGAACCATAACGCGCACGACCAGATGATGGAGATTATGAATACGTACCACACCACCAACGCGCATCGGCGGCGCAGCAGCGTCGAGGCTGCAGCGGCGGCCAGCTCGGTGCTGGCATCGATAGCCAGCAGCGCCAAGCCGTATATGGATGGGGACATGGCGGCTGCAGCAGCAATTGCCGCTGCCGCCAGCCCGACCAGTATTGCGTACTCGGCTGGCCAGAGCGCGCATCAGCAACAACAGACGGCGGCAGCCGCAGCGCTGCTGGCGGCGTCGTCGATGAACTCGGTAATGCTGCCAACTATTCCATCGGGTACAGCGTCGCTGCGCAACACGCCGCCGCCGGGATCTTCTGGCGACTACCCAGCAGTATCCGATCCCGGCGTGTCGCTGGCGGGGTTTCCGGCGTCTGCATTCAGCACGCTATCGCCACAGGCGTTTGCCGTTACTGACCAAGCGACCGCCAGCGTCACGGCGACCACGCTTGATATCCAGTCCTCGCTGACTAGCACTCCGACGGCCAGGGCCGACTCGGAGCGGAAGGCCGGCGGGCGCAGGCGCAAGGCGGCTGGCGGCGCGGCCGCGGCTGTAGCAGCGGCGACCGCCGAGGACATGTCCAGATATTCGTCCGACGACAACGACGACGAGATCCCGGTGGACGAGGACGGGATGCCACTGACACCCGATGCGCCTGGGTCGGGGCGGCCGGGCTCGCTGCGGCACTTGACTGCGGATGAGCGGCGAGCGCGGCGACTGCAGCGCAACCGGCTGGCAGCAAAAGAGTGCCGGCAAAAGAAGAAGGCGTATATCCAGAACCTGGAAGACCAGGTCAGTTCCCTGCAAGACGAGAACGCGCAGCTGCGCAAGGATATTGAGGAGCTGAATGCAAAGCTGACGCTGGGCGGCATGCGCACAAACAGCTCGGCAGCGAGCACGCCGGTGCTGGAGTCGAAGCGGGTCATTCACGCCGAGCACAACGGCGACTCGTCAATGGACTCGTTGCCCAGCCCCTCGCTGGTCTCGAAGCGACCGCGCGTGGCTGTTCGGTCCACCAGCAGCACCAAGTTACAGAACGGCGACTACTAGGCGCGTGCGTGTGCTTTCGCGTAATTTCTGTATGTCATGTATTTGGTATCATTTAGTGGCGGTTTTCGAGACAGTCTCTAGTTTGCCAGCGACAAACCGCTTTTCTACCAGCGCGTCCAGCTCGCGGGGCTTTGCCTTGGCGCCGTCCGGCCTCTCGTCGTCCAGCCGGTTATCGCGAGTGACGGCCGGGCACCCGAGCAAATTCGATCCGGTCACGGTTGCAATGGCCGACACTGCGCCAGCAACGAACAGCGCATTAGTCAGTCTGTGCCGCTGCACGCCCGTCAGCGTGCGGAACCGCATTTCAGCCGTCTATTTACAAGAAATTTATATAATGACTCCAAATCAGCGCATGAAGATAAAAGAAGGATTTTTTTCTCGAATCTCGACGAAAAAATATTGCGGTGTGTGGAGATTGATGATCATGATTCGAGACTCGAATAAAATGGGATTTCGGTTAGGAGCTAGCAAGGAGAGGCGAAAAGCTACTCACGAGCGAAGCGCAGACAGCCGCTTCTGCATGTCCTCCAAGTCAAGCTCCGACTCGGCTTCGGATAGCTCGGCCGCAGGCTCGACGACATTCCCCGTCGGCACGTCCTTGATCTCGCCCAGCATTCCGTTTGTGACCTCGGCCAGAACTTTGTCGAGCTCCTCGTCGGCCTCCTCCTCCAGATCCTCGTCGTCCAGCGACTCCATCATGTCCTCGGTCATCTCGTCTATAATGCCGGCCTTCATCATCTCCCGGGACATCTCCATCATTGCGCGCTGCATCTGCGGCACGCTCATGAGCTGGTGGAACGAGCGCATCACCTGCGTGCTCTTTTGCAAGTTGCCAACAACCTTGAGCATCGACTGCTGGCGCTTGAGCTCCATCGAGATGGCGCTGAGCTGCGCCTTGTTGGTGGCTATCCGGTTGCGCTGCTTGCGGCTGCGCACCAGCTCTTTGGCCAGCAGCTTGCACGACGAGACGTCGCCCTTTTTGGCCAGCTGCTTGATGCTCTGCTCGGCCTTCTTCTCCTCCATCTTGATCTTGTTGGCCTGCCGCTCCAGCTCGCGCTGCTGGCTGCGGATGCCTGCCGTCCACTTTCGCACCATCTCGTCGGGCGTGGGCTTCTTCATAAAGTACTCGAACAGCGACATTCTCGGCAGGGGTGGTTTATGTGTGTGGCAGGATACTAGAATACAAAGTAGGAATTGAGCAGCGGCAAATTCACGGAAGGTAAAAAAAGAGGGAGGCAACGCTATTAAAAAGAGAACGCGGTGCCTTTTGAATTTCACCACGTGCGCTGCAGCCAAGACGAAAATGGGAGCTGGGCACCGCCGGCACGCTCTTGGCGCCTATGTATGAACAAGTCGTCGCCGATCACGGCCTTATTAGCGTAACATTTATCAGTTGCTGTACACATAACTACCCGAGCGAGCCAATGGCCGGGCCAAGCGACAATGCCAGCGCGCGGGCCTCGTGGCAGCTCCGCAGGGCATTGGCAACCAGCACCCGCGTGGCCCGGCGCTCCTCGGCATTGGCGGCAGAGCTGGGGTCGAGCGGCGGCTCTTCCTCCTCGTCGTCGCTGTCGCCAACAGCATCTATATGGGTCTCTGACCCACTGCCCGGCGGCTTCTCGGGCGCATCGCCGCCAAACGTGCCCTCCTCCGCCGGCACTTCGATGACCGGCGACATCGGCGCCGCCATCTTGCCGGAATCGCGCGGCGGCGGCAGTGGAGGCGCCGGCTTGCCGATAATAGAATCGCGCTTGTATCGCGACACGCTCTTTTTGACGGACAGCTGACGCCGAATTCCTGTTTGCTCGGGCTTGGGCTTGCGCAGATCCGTGCGTGGCGGCGGCGTGGGTGGCTTGGCAGATTGTGGCCGTGCCTGGCCGCCGCTCGCTGGCCGGGATCGGGGCGGCGGAGGCGGGGCTTTCCGGCGCGCTGGTCGGGGGCTGCACGGAGCCAGTGATTCGCCCACCGGCGCTAGCTGTGGGCTCGATGTGGGAGTCGCGTGTGCCGACACATTCTGCGACCGTGAAACCGGCAGCGTCGGCGGTGGCGGCGGCGCTCGGCGGCGACGTGACTGTGACGAAGGCCGAAGTGAGCTGCTGACTTGCGGTGCAGCCTGAGCGCGCTGCTTTGCAGATGCGGGCGGGAGCGGCGGCGGCGGCCGTCTAGATGGCTTTTGCAGGCTAACTACGGACACCGGATCACTCGACCCGCTGCCGCGCACGCAGTACGTCTCTTCGCTGGCAGTCGACGACAACGACAGCGCTGGAGACGCTGCGCCAGTGAGTCGCAATTCGGCGCTGGATCCCAAGTCTGAAGCGGCCATTGAGTTGTGGCGCGTGTTGGTTTCGCTGACGCTTCCACGCCGCGACGTCGACACTGCCGATGCCTGCGAGCTGACAAGCGACTGGCGCAGAATGCTGACCAGGCACAGCTCAATATCCGAGAGCCGGTGCCGGGCAGCCAGGTAGCTCGGATTGCGCAGCAGCACGCACACTACGCGCAAGTATGACCGGCGCAGCTTCTGCTCGGCGTCGCACACGTTGCTCAGGTCGCGGATAATGATGTCGGTCAGCACGTGCAGATCGTTAGTGTACAGGATCCCGCCCGTGTTCGGATCGGCCAGAATGCAGGCCAGCATGTGCAAAATCAGACGCTGAGTCGCCGGGTCGGTTTCGCGGTTCAGCAAGAACACCAGATTCTCAGCAAACGTCTTGCAGCAGTCTACCCGCTGCGCCAGAAGTGCGACCACGCGTGTCCGTCGCGGACGGAACTGAGTTCCGTCGACAGCGCAAGGATTCGCGCCAGCGCATGCTTCGGAGCTGGGCCGCGGCGGCTGCTCGGCCTCGGGCGTGCGCTGGCACAGTTGCTGGCGAAAGTCCATTGAGCGGCTCCGCGAGATAAGGTGCATTTCCATGTCCAGTGCGTGGACTGCCGGCGACACCGCCGGACGCATTTGTTCTGTCTGCGCGTCATCATTGCCCAGCAGGTTAACCGATGCCGCGCGTGCATGGTGCGTCCGCTGGGTCGGCATGCCCAGCGGCGGCAGCGGTCGGTGCTCGGGCGGCGGCGACATCGACTGAACCGACATTGAGCCATCAGCACGATGGCTGCCCCGGTGACGGTGGCGGCGGCCATATGAACGCTGAGCACTGCCCGCCAACAGCGCCAGCGTCTGCTGGTCGCCAAAGCTTGGCATGGGTAGCGTCGGCGCCGCGTCCTCTAGCATCTGCTCGTTCAGCGCCAGCACCAGCTTGGTGGCCGTGTTGTTGTAGACGTCGCTGTCGGCGTACCGCATGCGCTCGATATAGTCGAGCAAAAACAGCAGCATCTCGTCGGTCACGCTCGCCAAGTCTGTCTGCGGCAACTGCTCGGCCTGGGCAATTTCAAACATCAGCGACATGGCCAGCACATGAAGATGCTTATCCACGCCTGCAACCACCAGGCGCTGCAACAAGGGAAACAGCCCGCTGTCAGTGCACAGCCGGTATGTGTCTGCCTGAAACTCCGTAATCAGGTGCAGCAGTGCCAGCAGCAGCCAGAGCGTGTCCACGTAGGCCGCGTCTTCGGCGCCCACATTCAGCTCTGCGTAGCTACGTTTTACCAAGTGCCGTTGCACCAATCGCGCGTTGTTCTCGTACAGCGGCGATGCAAAGAACATGCAGCAGAAGCGCAGAAAGTCGGGGTTCTCGAACGGCTCGTCGCCCGAGAACTGCCGCGCCAGCGCATTCGTGAACCAGTCCACAACCAGCGCAACGTTCTCGGCCGCTATCAGCCCGTCCGCGTGCGGACCCTCAAACGCCTTGTCGTGCAACACGCACCTTAGCTCCTCCTCGGCGTCCCGCAGGGTTTCAAAGCGTGGCGGCTGTTGAAGCCGCTGGCGGCTGCATGCCTGCTGGTACGCTGTATAGTCAACGCTAGTCTCTAGGAGCACCGAGAATCGCGACGATGCCGCACGCCGTAGCTGCGGCGGCTCTGGCGCGTCGACGCCCACAGCGCCGTTTAACGCTGCACTGCCGGTATCTAGTGCCGGCATTGCTTCTACATTCGGCCCAGACCGAGCCATATATCTGGCGGTAATTGCGACAGAATGCCAGGCAAAATGCGAGTGCGTCTGCAAAAAGTGCTTGAAACAAAAATAAAAGAAGGCTTTTTTTGCAATATGGTTGGAAATGCGCAAAGGAAAGGGAGTGAAGAAAAAACCGGGTCTTGAAAGACACGTCTTGCTTTCTCTGCGAATACAAAACCCATACTGGGCTTTTTTGACTCGCAGCGAGTTTTGATCAAGTAATTATTACCGCGGCTTCTAGATTCCCGATAAAGTCTCGGTTAGTCGGTCTACTGTTTTTGCCTATACTGCAGCGGATGCACTAGCGCTAAGAGGGATTGAGGAATGGCGGCCGTGCAAGGAAACCGCAACGTAACCGTGTCGCAGCTGCATTCCAACTTTGCCGAGATCCAGCACGAGCTCAAGCGGGCGCTGGACGAGATCAAGGCTGGACGCGTGCTCCAGAGCTTTGACATCCTCAGCAAGGTCACCGATGCCATTGTGGTGAGCTGCGAGGCGCTGGGCCTGGCCTCAGAGCTTCCGGTTGTCGAGACGCTGCACCGGGACAACTTTTGGCGCGCGCTGAACGAGTGCTGGCTGTTTGCGCTGCAGAACGTAGCGGCTGCGCGGTCGGCCGAGGATCGGCTGCGCAAGGAGCACATTGTGCATCTGCAGACGTCGGTGGTGCATTGGGCGGATGCGCTGGCAAAGTTTGGGCTGGTCGACTATGAGATGGGGTTCTGGGAGGCTGACATTATGGACGCGCTGCACAACATCCTCGAGTCGCTGGACGCCAGCGCCGACTAGGCGGCAAACATTGCTGGGCCAGCCGTATATATTGCGCCATTGAGATTTCAATCCACGCCTCCTCAACAACTAGCGCGGCTAATTTCCGCTCCAGCCCGTCCCAAGCCATTCCGATGGCGCAGTCTTATTTCCTCAGTTCCTGCTGCCGATCTAGCCCAGCGCTATTTTTTCCTTTTCCCTTCCACTTTTGATCAAGTTTCCTGAACGGTCTATTTACTCACTAACGACTAGACTAGGTGTCTTTTTTCATTGCCACACGTTACGCTTTTTTCACGCCCTTCAACTCGCATAGCCAGCAGTTTCTTGCCAGATGCCGCGGGAGATCGGGACACCCAACATGACACAGTGCCTGGTGGCAGGCGCATCTGCCGGTATGGCTGTCGACACAGCGCTGTATCCGCTTGACACAATCAAAACCCGGCTGCAGGCGCGGGCCGGGTTCATTGCCAGCGGCGGGTTCCGCGGGATCTACTCGGGGCTGTCATCGGCAATAATCGGCTCGGCGCCGGGCGCATCAATGTTCTTTCTCACATACGAAAAAGTCAAGGGCTCATTATCGGAGCTCCCCGAACGGCAGCAGCCGTTTGTGCACATGTTTGCGGCGTCAGCGGGCGAGGTGGCGGCGTGCCTGGTGCGGGTGCCGACCGAGGTGGTCAAGCAGCGGCTGCAGGCCAAGCACCACGGCACGCTGGCGGCGGCGGTGCGCGGCACGTATGCGGGCGAGGGTCTGCTGGGGTTCTACCGCGGGTATCTGACGCAGGTGGTGCGTGAGATCCCGTTCACATGCATCCAGTTCCCGATCTACGAGCATCTGAAGCTGTGGTATGCGCGGCGGCAGCGGCGCGCGATCCACTCGTGGGAAGCGGCAGTGTGCGGCTCAATTGCCGGCGGCACGGCGGCGGCGGTGACGACGCCGCTGGACGTGGTCAAGACGCGCGTCATGCTGTCGACCAAAGGCGCGGGCGGGCAGAACCCCGAGTACACGGGGATTTGGTCGACGCTGACGCGCATTACGCGCGAGGAGGGCGCACGCGCGCTGTTCAGCGGCATAGTGCCGCGTACGGTGTGGATCAGCATTGGCGGGTTTGTCTTCCTGGGTTCCTACGAGAAGGTCAAGACGGTGCTGCTCGAGACCGGACTACTTGGGCATGCGTAGATCGGGGACGGGTTGAGCTTCGGCCGGATCAAGCTTGGCAGAGGGGATCAGGGGGCGCTGATTTTCAATTCCTCCCGGTGACGTCTTCTCGACGGTTCTCCGCCGTTCGATTTGGTGGCACTTTCATCTCCAGCAGTTTTGATTGCAATTTTTTATCTCTGGTCTATTTGTTTTCTCTCTCACTCTGAGTTTTAGCATATTTAGCAGGTCTTTGCAGTATAACTTTAAGCCATGGACACTAAGACGTAAGTAGCTGCCTGAATTGACTTGGCCCTGTCGGATCTGTTTGGACACTCGCTAATTTGGTTTCAGCTGGAAGAAAGTAGTCGCCACCCAGAGGTGCTGTGGGCGCAGCGCGAAGACGTCGTGTACCTGACAATCAACCTGCACGACGTGAAGGACTCGAGCATTGACCTCCAGGAAGCAGGCATCGACTTTAGCAACACAACGGACAAGCTGGAGTACAAGTTCCACCTGGACTTTTACAAGCCCATCAAGCCGGCCGAGTCGAAGAAGTCGATTACCGGGCGGCACGCGTTCCTGGTGCTTGAGAAGGCCGAGGGCGAGTGGTGGCCGCGGCTGACCAAGGAGACGACCCGGCTGAACTTTGTTAAGACGGACTTTGATCGCTGGGCCGACGAGGACGAGTCGGATACCGAGGCGCCGGACTTTTCGGGGATGGACTTTTCGCAGTTTGGCGGCGGCGGCGGCATGCCGGGCATGGGTGGCATGGGCGGCATGCCAGGAATGGGCGGTATGGGCGGTATGCCTGGGATGGGCGGCATGCCCGATCTCAGCGCGCTGGGCGGCGCGATGAATTTCGGCGCCGAGGGTGACGATGCCGATGAGGACGCCGATGCCGACGGAGAGGATGCTGCCGAGTCCAAGTAACGCGTTGCAAAAAAACAACCAGCGACATTTCCCTCGTAACCAAGATCACATTGTTTTTTGTTGTTGTCGTCTCAATATAGCTGGTTACAGGTTACAGGTTGTTGTTTTTTGTTTTCTTCAAAGGCAAGAGAATGAAAGAGCAATTCGTGTTTCAAGCAACGACACCGCCGGCAGCAGCCGTGGCGATCAGCTTCTTGTCGAGGTCCATGGCGGCAGCAAAGCACTCGTCGTACATCTCCTTGTAGTCCTCGTGGGCGGTGCCGGTAGAGCCCTTGCCGCCGGGCACAATCATCAGGCAGCAGGTAGGGCGCTTGGTCGAGCACGAGCCGCCCAGCTCCTCCTTGGAGGGCAGAAAGACGTATGGCACCTGGTTGTCCTCGCAGAGCACCGGAATGTGCGACAGCACGTCAATGGGCGAGATGTTGCCAGCCAGCACCACCAGGCCCTTGTCGCCCTTGCGCAGACCCTTGACAACCTCCTTGACGCCGCGCTTGACATGCCGGTGCTTGACCGCCTTCTTCACGGCCTTGAGGGTCTTTTTGGCCAGCTTCTTGTCGGCCAGCGGATGCGCGATCGGCGCCAGCAGCGCAGCGTCCAGGTAGGCGCTGTCGCCGTCGGTGTCGTCGACAACCATGCTCTCCCGGCGGTCCTTCTTGGAGCTCTTGCCCATTTTTCTGCTTAGATTCTATTCAATTAAAAAACAACCGCAAGGAATAAGGAAGCGAGAAAAAAAAAGCGTGAACAAGGCTTCAATCATGAGCGAAAAAAAAGTTTGGATCAGGCCGGTGATCAACGATCAGGCAATAGCGAGGTCAGCTAATGAACAGCTTTTTGGCGTCGCTCAGGCTGAAGATCTGGTCGGTCCGCGGGCAGCGGATCTTGCCGTGCTTGGCGGCCATGTCGGACAGGGCGCCAAGCGAGTAGACGTAGCCGTTGGGCAGGCGCATGGGCGGGTTGTTCTCGTCCATCTTGTCGCCGGAGATGCGGCACACCAGGCTGGAGTTGACGTGGTGGCTCAGCGGCAGGCCTTGGGCCAGGCGGCCCAGCGTGTCGGTCTGGCACACCGGGCAGTTGCGGTTGCGCTCGGCGGCGTCGGCGGCCACGCAGGCGGGCGTCTTCAGCGCCGATAGCCCGGTCTGCAGCAGCAGGTGCAGCAGCGGCTGCGGCGGCAAGCTGTACAGGCGGAACACCACGGCGCGGAACGCCTGCGCCAGCTGCACCCACCGCGCCTCGTCAAACATGGCGCGGTAGGGCGCGCACGTGGTGGCGGGCGCAAACGCCAGCAGTGCCATGGCGCGCTGGATGCGCGGCATCTGCGCGGGCGCCCACGCGGTCAGATGGCGCTTCGCGTACGCGATCGCGGCGGCCGTCTGCCCGGCGCGCGCCAGCTCGACAAACTCCTGCAGGCGCAGCTCAAACTCCAGCGCGCTGTCGAGCTTGCGCAGAGCGCTGCGGTTCTCGCCGCACCACTGCAGGGCGCCGTGGCAGCTGTGCTGGTCGCGCAGCTCGCGCTCGGTGGCCATCACCAGTGCAAACAGCGACGAGTCGGCAAAGTGCTCAAGCCCGTTGGCTGCCGCCAGCTTCTGTGCCGTGTTGACGTTGCCGGTGCGCAGCATGTAGTCAATCAGCACGCGGTCAAGCCGCGCGCGGCTCCAGCGCTGAAACTCGGCCTGCCCCGCCGACTCGAAGCCGCTCAGCTCGCCCAGGTCGGCTGCCCGCTGCTTGGACCGCCGGATCAGCTGCGCCTCCTCGTGCTTGGCCTCAGCCAGCTTGCGCTTCAGCGTGCCCAGCCGCGAGATCAGCCCGCCCAGCGCCGCGTCGGCCTCCTCGCCGTCCATGTCACCGCTGCTCTTGGCCAGGCTGCCCAGCGCCGCGCTCACCTGCGACGCCTCGCGCTCGGCCTGCTTCTGCGCCTGCCGCACAATGCGCTTGAGCTGCTCCAGCGGCGCCTTTATGAACGGCTCTTCGATGGCCAGCATGTGCTCAACGTTTATCTTGTCCATCGCGCCGGCGACCCAAATGCGAGTTAGTAGTACAAAAATATAATAAATTCACGAAAATGCAAGCTGTGGGAGATTGCGTGGAGGGGCGAGAATGGACGGATGACCCTGGAAGGCACGTGCATTCTCTGGCGGTGCTGATCATATCGCGCCTGATCGTAGATCGCAGGCGGGATCACCGGCCGCTTTCACATAAGTGCCATGGAGCGGGGGGGCACGTGAGAACTCTTGCACTTCATCTCGAATAGCCTGCGCCTCGCCGTTGACTATAGTGCAGATGCCTTATACATAGCCTATTCTCAGGCCCACACATATTGCGTAATTGGCATGGCTTGCCATCCCTTGTTTTGGCGCTGAACGTGTCCAAGCTGCCACGAAATTCTTTCTGATTTTTTTTTAAAATACACATGTGGCCAGTGAGTGCCCCTCTCTCCCCCAAATAGCGCTTTACGGCCATTGTATTCCCTGCTATTCTGATACAGGCGGCCTTTTCGTTTGTCAGGACGCTTGGGCGTGGCCGATATGCAAGCCTTGGTGCGATTGTTCGCTGATACATGCCGAGCGTCAACGCCGGCCAGCA
>JANBPA010000030.1:32932-48134 GCA_027575275.1 Coemansia sp. RSA 2711
GTCATTTTCAAGGACAAGCTCAAAGCGGCCAAGGCAGCAGTGGGCGAGAAGAACTACGACTATGCGTACGATCTGTGCCACGACCTGCTAGAGATGGACCGGTCAAACTACAATGTATACATCTTGCTGGGCGTGTCTTGCCAGCACCTAGGCAAGTACGCCGAAGGCGAGGGGACCTACGCACATGCTCAGACCATGCCCAAGGCCAACGTGCTGGCGTGGCAGGGGCTTTGTGCCCTATACGAGGCCAGCGGCGACCGCACCAAACACGAGCAGGCGCTGCAGTCGCTCTGTGATCGGCTGGTGGTCGAGGGCAACCGCAACAAGGCGTGGGAGACCATGAACAAGGTTATTTTGCTGGTTGAAAGCGACGACCGCCGGCTAGTCTCGGTGCTGCGCGGGCTGACGCAGGCAGGACCATATCACGACTTGCTGAAGGCCGAGGCGGATCCACAGCCACCGACAGAAATGGAGCTGCTAGAGCGCATGTGCGAGATCGAGAGCACGCTGGATTCCCGCATGGTTGAAAGTGAAGTGAACAAGCGGCGGACGCGACTGGGTGCCGGGCCGGTGCAGCGTGTGCGCGCCGAGGTGCGCGCCGAGGTGTACGGCAAGTCGACACTGCTTGATACGCTACAGCAGCTGGTTGCAGCATGCGTCGATGCAAATGACCTGGATCGGCTCATGTCTCACGAGCAGCGCTACTTTGAATGCCTGGACGACCGCCTTGAGTTTGTCGATGATACACAGCGCGCAGCGGCTGTAGAACAGCTGCAAAATATGGCCGCCGATCTGGTTACTAACGGGCGGTGCGCGGCAGCATTCGAATTCTTGATTGAGACGGTTGATATCGACGACACCCGGCTGGGAGAGATGGCTGCGCAGTACGTTGAGCTGTTCCCGGATGCACGGCTTGTGCCGGCAGTCAGTGCATGGCTGGCGCTGCGGGATCCGGTTGCCACGGTTGATGCCGACTCAATACGGGGAATCGAGTCGCCGTTTGCGCGGGCACAGCTGGTAGCAGCGATGGCGCGAAACCGGCAGCATCGGGCATGCGTAGATGCGGCTGTTGCGGCGCGTACGGCACAGCAGACATTCGCCGATAAATATGGAATTCGGCTGCAGCGCAGTCGCCTGGCTGTGGATCTGGCGGCAGCCGACGCGTATATGCAGATTGGGAAAGAGCACGCTGACGACGCGGAGCGGCTGTATCGCACGTGCCTGGAAGCCGATGCTAACAACAAGGCAGCGGCACTGGGTCTGGGCCTGGCCACCTGCGCGCTGGGCCATGGCGATGAGGGGCGGCAGCTGCTGCAGCGGCTGGTCGATTCCGACGCTCACAACCACCGCGCATGGGGCGGGTTGGGCGCCGCGCTTGTGGACGCTGGTGACCTGCACGGTGCGGTTGATGCGTTCCGGCATGCGATCGCCGAAGCGCCTGAATACGCGCCGCACCATGTTGGGCTGGCCTCAGCGCTTTGGCAGCTCGGCGGCGAGTGGCGACACGACAAACAGCATGCGTATACAAGCTGGCTGACTGCAGCGCGGCTTGACCCGACCGATCCATCGGTGTTTAGCGGCTTGGGCCAGTGGTACCAAGAGCACGACGACAATGTGCGCGCCCGGCGCTGCTTTGCCAAGGCTGTATCGCTAGACTGCACCAATTCTATTGCCGCGCCGTTGCTGGCCGATATTTATGCGCGCGAAGGAAGCGACGATTTGTGCGAGGAGCTGCTGCAGCGCGCGACCGACAACAGCTTTGCGCTGCCGTGGGCGTGGCGGCGTCTGGGATTTCTGCATCTACGCCAAGGCGCCAGCGAGCGTGCGGTTGCTGCCTTCCAAAGCGCGCTGAGCAGCGACCGCACCGACTGCCTGTGCTGGGAAGGCCTGTGCGAGGCGTATATGGGCATTGGCCGTATACACACTGCGGTCAAGGTGGCCCAGAAAATCGTGGATCTGGAGCCTGGACGTGTGGCGGGCCACTGGTTGAGCGCACAGGCGTGCATGCGCGCGCAGGCGCTAGACCAGGCCCTGAACCACTTTGACTGTGCAATGAAATGCGCGGGTGCCGACAGTGCGTTGTGGCAGCGGCCGCTGGTTGTGGCGCGCGCAGAGTGCTTGGCGCTAAGCGCCGAAAAGTGGTTCTCCGACGGATTGTTTGGGCGCTCGGCCGATGCCGCAAATGCTGCGCTTTCAGCAGTGCTGGGCGTGCGCCCACAATCATTCCTGGAGTGGGGCATTGTGCACACGGCATGCGCATGGCTGGTACGGACCCAAACCCAGATTGGCCAGCATCAGGAGCTTCTGCTCGTTGATGTCGTGACTACACTGGCCGAGCAGGCGCAGCAGCTGGATGCCGAGCCAATGCCCACGTATTTGGCCGATGCCGTGCAGACGGCAGCGCGGGAAGAGCGAGTAAGCGGCCAGGGCAACGGCTATGTCGAGCAGCTATTCGTGCTGGCCGGGCGCGCGACGCGCTTGCGTGTGATGCTGGCTGGATCGGCAGTGCTGGCGTCGGCCGCATGGACTGATCTGGGGTTTGTTTACTACGAGCACAGCACGCGCGTGGATTCGTCGCTGCCACGGCTGCTTCAGCAAGACGATGAATCATTCAAGCCGTCGCCCCTGCTTGATGCAGCGACGGCCTGCGCGCTGGCCGCGATCCAGCTGGACGGCGCAAACGCACGTGCCTATAACCTGCAGGGCACAGTAGCCAGCCTGGCGCGTAACGCGGGGCTGGCACAGCACGCGTTTATCATGGCCACGCGGCGTGCCTCGCTGAGTGCTTTGCCGTGGGCCAACCTGGGCTTTTTGTACCTGGCACATGGCGACGTTGAGCTAGGAAACAAGGCGTTTGCGCGGGCGCAGATGCTGGAGCCTGATCTGTATGCAGGCTGGCTGGGCCAGGCGCTGATTGCTGAGCAGGTCGGGTCCGCCGAATGCGTGGAGCTATTCGAAGCGTGTTTGCTGCTGGAGGGCGTGTCGACGGAGATTGCTGACTTTGGCTATGCGTTACAGGTGTGGCGGGCTGCGGCGGCACGGTTTGCTGATACAAGCAAACCAACAGGCGTGCGGTCGCATAGCGAGCAGAACCGGCTGCTGCTGGCCATTTACGCTGCGCGCCGCTATGTTGCACGTGCGGACGACAGTCAGGGCGTCGGCCACCATGTTCTGGGTATGCTTTTGGAGCAAAATGGCGAGTACGAAGCAGCTGCTGACACGTATGCGCGCGCGCTCGATCGCGTGTCGGCCAGCGACGAGCGCCTGTGGATTGCGTGGGCGTCGCTGGCGCGGGCGCAGTGCAGCGCGCAGCAGTACTCCGACGCCGTCTCGTCATATGCCCGGGCAGCGGAGCTGCTCGACGTGTGTGAGCCTAGCCGTCGGCAGCTGCTGGGATTCACGCTGGGCCACAGCTTGGCGCTATTCTTTGCTGGCGAGCTTGAGGACAGCTTGCATATGTTCGAGCGTACGTTGTCGCAAACCGAGGGCGAGGCTGAGCAACCAGCAGTGTCGCTGATGCTGGCACAAGTGCTGTGGGCGCTGGGCACTGACGAGCATCGTGCGCTGGCCCGCCAACACCTGGTAGATGCGATGAGTGAGTCTGCGTATACACCTGGTCTGTCGGCCCTGTTTGCGATGGGCTTGCTCACTGACGATGCTGATTTGGTCACGGCTGCTCATGCCGAGCTGCGGTCGGCCGATGACCCAACCTACAGCTGCGCGCGTCTTGAATCCTACCTGGCCATTTTACGCGGCGACCCGGTGGCTGGTCGCCGGGCGCTGTCTCGGGCGTTGCACAGGCGGCCAGATGATGCATCGTTGTGGCTGCTGGCGGCCGACTTTGAGCTGCTGTGCGGACAGCGTCGGCCAGGGAAGAGCGCCGCGGCGCTGGAGCTGTTTGGGCTGGCGTCAAGAGGCCATTATTCGTGGAGCAAAGCGCCAGATCTGGCAGTAGTGAATTCGGCAAAGTTGCAGACGGCCGTGTCAGCACTTAGCATCCAGTCGAGGACAACTGGAAATCAGGGCGCAGCACGGCGGGCGGTGATGTACCAGCCGTGGGTAGAAGATAACTGGGCATGTTTAGCGTAGTTGAAACCACCAGCACGCTTATTAGAAGCGTTGGTGCATCTTTTCTTCAAACGTGCGGATTCTCTGCTACAAATAAAACAAAGCAGGGAAATAAAAACCATTCAAGCATTGTGTGGAACCTGTATCCTGAAAATAAGTAGCAATTTTCTATATTGCTGAACCAAGTCTTTGTATATCATATGGCAAATGTACCTGATATAGCTCAAATTGCTATGGACACGCCAACGACTGCATTTATTTGCTGTTGTTCACTCCACCTGGAGAAGGATACGGGTCCCATTATCGACGATCGTAAAATATCCGAGGTTGGCCGGTTCGATTTTGCCACAGCGCGGTATCGACCAAATCTCACAACACGTTAATGCTATCTCTACTGTATTTGCCTCTATTAAACTAATCGACATTTGTGTGATCCTAGTCATGTGCGCAAGCGTGCTTGGAAGGGCCCGGCCGCTTTTTGCCAGTGCCAATGGTCACTACCGCAGAATCATCCCGCGGTTTAGCAGCTCGCACATCCCGGAAAGCAGCAGGCTTAGCTGGATGCTGCTCCCGACAAAAAAGGTTTCCAGGGGATCCGGCCGGACAGACGCAGAAGCTAAAGGCGAAGCCCCGACACAATCTACAACTGACGTGCTGACCAAGGCCGGGTATATCTACCAGTCGTCGGCTGGTATCTACACGCTCATGCCACTGGCGCAGCGGGTGGTGGCAAAGATCGAGGCCATTGTCGACGACGAAATGCAGCGCGTGGGCGGGCAAAAGCTTGCCATGCCCAACCTCTTAACGCCCGATAATTGGATAAAGACCGGACGCTGGGACTCGACCGGTGATGAGCTGTTTGCCTTCCAAGACCGCAAGCAATCGACTATGCTGCTAGGTCCTACGCACGAGGAAGAGATTACAGCTATTGTTAAATCCATGGTGCGCAGCTACCGACAGTACCCGCTGCGACTGTATCAGATTACACGCAAGTTTCGCGATGAGGCACGGCCGCGGGCTGGGCTGCTGCGCGGCCGCGAATTTGTTATGAAAGACATGTACTCGTTTGACGTTGGCGAGCAGCGTGCAGTTGACACGTTCTATGCGCTGGAGCGCGCATACCGCCGGTGCTTTGACCGCATTGGCGTTCCGTACGCGGTGGCCGAAGCCGACTCGGGCAACATTGGCGGATCGCTGTCGAAGGAGTTTCACTTTGTCAGCAGCGCAGGCGAGGATACACTGCTAAAGTGCTCAAGCTGCGATTACAGCGCCAACGAGGAACGCGCACAAAGCGTTGCTAGCAGCAACAGCAACGCTGTCGATGTGTATCGGGGCGTTATAACAAACGAAAAGGCACAGACTATCCGCGAGTTTAGGGTAGTAGTGCCCGCGCAGCACAGGCTCAATCTGCTCAAGATCAAATCGGCATGGCCTGCAAATGCTCGCGAAGAGCTTAAAATGACGTCAATAGCGACGGTGGATGCAAGCAACCCGGCATCGGTATGTCAGTCGATTTTGGCAGAGTCAGGGTCCGGCGACATCGAGTACCTGATTGACGAGTCGATAGACGGTCGCGTGCTAGATGCACTCAGAGATGGCGTAGAGGATGCCTGTGCAGTACGCGCCAAAGACTGGCGGCTGGCGCAGACAGGGGAAACGTGCGCCAGGTGCAAGCACGGCAAGCTAGAGTCACAGCGAGCAATCGAGGTGGGGCACATATTCTACCTTGGCGACAAATACTCCAAGGCAATGGACTTGAACGTTGTGTACCAGGGGCAGCGGAGCCATGTGCAGATGGGATGCTACGGCATCGGCATATCGCGGATCCTCCAAGCAGCTGCCGAGTGCAGCAACGCCGACGGACGGGGGTTACGGTGGCCGGTGGCAATTGCGCCGTACCTGGCCACGATTGTGCCACTGGATGGCATGGACCACGTTGCCGAGCTGTATTCGGTGCTCGAGGGTGTGCGTATCCACAATGCGCAATTATTCAAGAGCAACATTGTTGTCGACGACCGCGACTACCTGAGCGCCGGCTTCCGGCTTCACGATGCGCAGCTGCTGGGGATCCCGGTCACAATAGTCATGGGCAGGCGGTTCAAGCAGATGTCTGAGGTTGAAGTTCAGCTGCGGGTGCCCATGCTTGCGCTTCCACAGCACGTCGCCGGCATTGCTGTGCAGGGAGACGGCTACGAGCACAAGGCGTATGTGCGCGTGGATAAGCTTGCAGAGTTCCTTGCATGCGCATTTGAAAGTCACTTGCAGCGCCAGCAGCTGGCAGAGAGCTAAGGTCTTTGCAATTGCGAGCTACCAAATACACGGGATTGCTGCTTTATCGACGCCCGCAACCGAGTCAGGTACACGCTCTCACGCATCACGCTGCTCGGGGCCTCACCTGACGCCGGGGATGGACAAATGAAAAGTAATCTCCCGGTGCGCAGCAGGCGCGGCCTTGCGTTTGGCGCAATATCACCGGGCCGCGAGGCGTTTTCGGATGATGCACAATGCAAGCGACGCCCGGTCACCAGCACACGCCCCCGGCGCCATGTGCCGTGCAAGAGGTGCAATGCGAATGCTCTTGGTGAAGCCCTCGATCGGGCGTGGCTCGCGTACCAGCACATGAAGCGGATAAACTGTCAGCAGATGCTTGGTGCGCGATGACAGCGCACATTTGCAAATCCGCTCACGAGCAAGCTGTGTGGATACAATCTAAAGCCGCGATTCTGCTGCTCCTCCTCCCGCGAACTTTGGCCAGCAGGACGCTCCTGCTTACGCCAGGGTGCACGGCGTCAGCCGATGCATCCGGCCCCAGCTGCCACGGCCACGCCAGGGCGGGTACACTGCTGAAAAATTCATATACGCAGCTGCCTGTGCGAGCGCTGCAAGCTGCCGTATCGTTTTTACAAGCCCTGCTCGCCCAGCACAGCCCGTCTGGAGAAAAAGGTGGCATGTTCGGCGTGGTAAGATCCATCACGTGGGCGCGGAGTTGGTGACTGGGTCTCTGGTGGAGCAAGTGGGCCGAGTCTCCCAGCGCACGCGCCGAGCGCAGAGGTGCATGCGCGCAGTTGCCTGCTCGCAGCAGAAGCAGCAGCAGCGCCCTGGACGCCGTAGAAGCCGCCGATCTCGGGAACAGGGGGCGCAGTTGACCGGCGGCATGCATGGGCACAGGGCACGTCCGTTTGGTGTACCCGTTGTTTCCCGGTCGCAGCATGGCTTTGCTGCAACGCAGACAGGCTCAGCACGCGCGGAAATGCGGTCGACACCGCCACGGGCCCAGGCCGCATCCAGGAAAAAAGAGGGAAAGTTTGCTCTGGGCAGGCTCCCTGAAAGCAAGTGTTTCACAAGGTGACCTTTTCCTTTTTTTTCTCTGCCTTCAAATTTGTTCGTATTCTACATCGCGTCCAGAAAGTTTCTTTTCTTCACAATTTGGCCCTCTATTCTATGCAACAAGGAGGCTTGCTCCGTGTGTTTGCGTGAATCTCATACTTATATCCTAATTCCCCCGTATTCCTAATCGGCAAACCGCCGGCGCTGGCTCCACCGACTTCACGCGAATTGACAGCCAGACAGAATGGACTCTCGAGCGCGCGAGCGTATCAGCTCCGCCGACAGCTCCGGTAGCAGCATCCGCCGGCGTTCGTTTGCGCCAGTGGCGCCCCGGACGCACCGCGACAGCGAGATGGAAGCCGCCCAGCAGGAGCAGCTGAACAAAAGGTAGATATGACCCGCTGGGCACGTGTGCGGCACGCCCGGCTATAATCGGAGGGGGGCACGCAACCCATCCGCACACACGCCCGTGGCAAAAGACCGGCTGGCCCCCTTTGGTTGCACGCAGCTAACACCGATTGCTGTTGACGCTTGTAGACGACTCAGCACGCCACAGCCAACGCTGGCTCGACGCAGCAGCAGCAGCAGCAGTGCTCTGAGAACGCGCGGCTCTGTTCAGGTAAGTTTGCTCGTTCTGGCGATTGTGCATCTGCGATATCCCGGGCAGCAGCGCGCAATCTGCTCTTGGCCTCCTCTCCCCAATGCGCCTGCCTCTGGCTGCATTTATGCAGCTGCAAATGGCCTGGCTGCTTCTCGGCGCCCATTTACAGATTGGTCGTTTATAGTGGTCAGCACACACAAGTGACCCGGCGCAATCAGCCATTATTTGGCGCCGTGGTAACCTGCTTTCGGCGCCCAGCCAGGCCGACGAGGTCGGTGTTTTGGGGCTTGTTCGTTTTTGGGAGAGGGGATAGAGCTGCGACGAGGGCCTGCTCTGCGCCTTTGCCCTCCATAGCAGTGCAGCGTGTGTGCGCCCAGTCCATTGTATCCTGCCTACTGCTGCCCCCATCTTGGCTACTATATTTCCCGGGCATTGTGGAGCGGTTGATTGTTGGGCAGTTGCTAATCGCTAAATTTGTTCCCAAGCGTGCTCTGCGCCATTAGAAACACCTGTCGGGCAACCGCACAGCAAAGCCTCTATCGGCCGGAAGCAGCAGCAGCAGCGGCGGCGGCAGCAACAAGCGCATCATCGGTAGAGGCACATATGCAGGCGCGCGCGACTCGGACTCGGGATCGGACTCGGAAGAGCATGACGGGTTTGTGAAGGTTGACGCGTGGAAGGCGCCGTCAGAACCGCTGCTGGCGACATTCAAGCCGACGATTCCACCGTCAAACATCCCGGTATTTAACAGCAACTCAGCAGCGGGGACCAGGGGGCAGCGATTAGCTCCGCGGATGCGGGGCCCGCCGACAGCGCCGCGTGCACAGACTGCAAAGGCGCCGGACGCTCCGAAGGAGCCCCAGACGAGCGAGAAAGTCGTGGCAGCGCCATCGGTCAGCGACAGCGACTCGTCGTGCTCGGACGAGGAAATCAGCGATGTGCTGGACGAGACGGAGATTCAGCTTATCGAAGCCATGGAAGATACGCGGATAACGGGCGAAAAGGACAAGGAGGCGGCGGGCGCCACGCAGGCGCGGGCGACAGCGCCGGGTGTCAACGCTTGTTCGATGCCGTTGCGATGGGTTGGCATTGGCCAGGGTCCGGGCGGGGCGCGCGCCAGCTTTGCCGAGTCGCTGAAGGAGCGCTTTTCGGCAAAGTCCAGCACGACCTCGATCAGCGTGTCGCACGACAACCACGCACAGGCGGTATCTGACAGCGATAGCAGCGACGATGAAACAACCGCCCCGCCGGTGGCAGCGGTTCCGCCGCTAGCGCCAACGCTGGCCGACGAGACTGACGCGACTAATGATGCAGAGGCGACTAAGCAAGAAATAGAGACCAAGGCCGTCAACGCACAGCCGCTGGCAGCAGCCACTTCGGCGCCAGCGCTGACAACTGCCGCGGCGGAGACGCCGTTCAGTAGCAGGTCGGAGGGCAGCTCGTCCCGGGCCGGCGATTCAGACAGCGAAGAGGTCCCGCGGTCGTCGTCAGTGCCACTAGATACGGTAGAGTTTGTGGCGCCAGGGGTGGCCAAGGATACCGCAATGTCGCTGCTGCGACGGGTGCTGGATATTGACAGTCCAATTATCCAGCAGAAGATGGTCGAGTTCCTGCTGATTGACGGCGTGATGGCATCGCTGATCGGGTTTATCACGCACTGCCAGGGATCGGTGTTTACGCCGACGCTGAGCACGCAGACCGCGCCGTGCTCGCCGTCGGTGGCACCGGGCAGCCGGGCCAGCCACCCCGGCGAGCATACTGCCACAGGAGTTGACAGCGATGCAAAGCTGCAGTCGAGCGTGCTGCAGGAGTTTGAGCGGCGGCAGCAGCACCGCGAGCGGCTGCGGCGGCAGCGCACACGGTCGGGCGGGCTGAGCGAGGCGGACTTGCGGCGCGCGTACAACGCGGTGCAGATGCTGACCAGCCGCGATCCGTGTGCGCGCCGCGTGGTGGAGGCGAAGCTGTCGGTGATTGTGCCCAGCCTGATGGCGGTGTTTGACAAGGACGCGCTGGGGTCGTTCCACCACGCGTGCGTGCTGCTGGAGCACTGCTTTACACTGGCGCCGCTGAAAACGGCGCGGCTGATGCTGTACCAGCAGAACCCGGCGTCGCGGTGGTGGCGCTCGGAGGCGGTAGCGCAGGGTCTGGCGCCGATATGCGACGTGCTGCCGTATCTCTCGGAGACATGTGTGCAGCGGCTGTTCCTCAAGGCCGAGTTTGGCGTGTGGACCGGGCGGCTGATGGTTAGCCTGAACCTGGCGCCCAACGATGCGGTGGTGGTAGCCGACGAGCTGAGCCGCATTGGGCTGGGCGCGGTGGCCGGGGCGCTGGGGGCGGGCGACGAGGGCAGCGGGGGTGCGTCGAAGAACCAGCAGCGCAACAACTCGATGCAGCTGGTGCGCAACCGGTTCCAGCAGCTGAACCGCGGCGGGTTCCTGGAGCAGATGCTGGAGCTGATCGAGGACAGCGACCCGGAAGTGGCCGGCAGCGTGGGCGAGTTCATGGCGGGGATGATCAACGACTGCGCGGCGTTTGTGGGGTTCAACATTCTGTTCAAGCCGATCTACGACTCGGAGCGGCCGACGCGGCGGTTAGCGCAGCTGATTATCAACTCGCCGGCGGCGCGGCTGACGGCGCAGGCGCGGGCGGCGGTGCAGCTGCTGCAGGCGCTGCTGGGCAAGACGTCGTGCGTGTACGGGCAGCGCGCGCGCGAGGCCCAGGGCATGCGCGACTACGAGCTGCATGCGCGCGGGTCGCAGGTGCTGCTGTGCGTGGGCCAGGCGGCGCGGTCGGCGCTCGAGTCGTTTTTGCCGGGGCTGCTGGCGACGGTGACGGGGCAGCAGGCGAACACGGATCTGACGTCGCACTCGGCGTACAACCGCCGGGCGTCGGTGGAGTCGCTGCAGCTGCCCGAGTACGGCGAGGCGGATCCGGATCTGGACGCCGACGAGACCGAGGCCGAGAGCACGAGCAGCAGTAGCAGCGACAGCGACAGCGACGGGGCGCAGTCATTGGGTGCGAATGAGCGGAGCGAGCGGGCGCTGCGCGACTCGGCGGCGGCGCTGCTGGGGGCGGCTTACCCCGAGTCGATGGGGTCGGGGTCGATTTCGTCGTCGCTGTCGCCGTCGTCCACGCTGTCGGCGTCGCCGGTGGCGGTGGCCAGCACGACGCCGCCGCAGCCGGACCTGCGCGGCGAGCGGCTGGACGCCGAGGATCTGGGGCTGCTGGCGGCGCTGCCCAAGCCGGACGCGGGGCGACTGAGTCTGCTGCGCGTGTGCATCGAGGTGCTGCGCGAGGCGGACGACGTGGACGGGATCGTGGGGTGGGTGGACCTGCGGGTGTGGCGGGCGCTGAGCACGTGGTTCCTGAACCACCCGCACAACAACATTTTGCACATGGCAGTGTACCAGCTGGTGTCCACGGTGGTGCTGGAAGCGGTGCGGCAGCGGCGGGCGCGGCGGGCGGCGCCGGTGCCGGTGTCGGTGCCGATTCCGGCGTCGGCGAGCGGCGCGGGCAAGGCGCGCACGGACAGCGCGTCGGGCAGCGAGTACTTTTCGGCGCACAGCGCGCGGCAGCAGCACGCGGCGCGGCGGCGGCGGGCGGCGGCCGAGCGGATGCGGTACGAGGAGGCGTCGAACTGCGACAACGTGCTGACGTATTTGGTGGAGCAGCACGGGTGGGTGGGCAAGCTGGTGCGGCGGGCGGGGTCTGGCAACTTTGACGGGGCGCACGGGTACATATCGCTGATTCTCAACACGCTGCGGCTGGCGGTGCAGGCGGACCGGCGGCGGATCGACGCGCACGGCGGGCCGCGGGGGCGCGCGAGCAAGCGGGATGAGGCGGTGCCGGCAGCGGACTGCGACAAGCTCGGCGACGAGGATAAGCTCGGGGAGATCAACCCTGACGGAGATATACTTGGCGACGAAGATAAACTCGGCGAGCTTAACCCTGACGGAGACAAGCTCGGCGAGATCAGCCCTGACGGAGACAAGCTCAGCGACAGCGACGACGACGAGGCCGACCAGGCGTACCACGACCCGGCGACGCGGGCGCGGCGCGGCGAGTATCCGCTGTACCGGCTGCAGCGGTGGGAGATTGGGCTGCTGTACTCGGGGGCGTTCCGGGGGCACGTGCGGCAGCTGCGGCGGCAGGCGCGGCTGATGGCGCGGCGGCTGACGGAGTTCCAGCTGCGCGACCAGGAGCAGAAGGAGGTAGCGCGGCAGCGGCCGGTGCCGTTTTTTTCGCCGCAGCGCGTGCGGCCGCCGGCGGCGTTTGACGGGAC
Organism: Coemansia sp. RSA 2711; assembly: GCA_027575275.1. Classification (NCBI taxonomy): domain Eukaryota; kingdom Fungi; phylum Kickxellomycota; class Kickxellomycetes; order Kickxellales; family Kickxellaceae; genus Coemansia; species Coemansia sp. RSA 2711. The sequence continues at coordinate 45,211 of JANBPA010000030.1, forward strand.
GGAGATCAAGCGCAAGCAGATGCAGATTAGCATGGGGCTGCTGCTGGGGAACCGGCGGGCGGCGGCGCCGGGGTCGGGGCCCAGCGTGGCGGCAGTTGGCGACGACGACCCGGGGCTGGACGAGGCAGGGGTGGATCTGGACTCGCTGTACGCGCGCATGCTCGGGTTTACGGAGGATCTGGTAGCGCCGGCGGCAGTGGCGGCGGCCAAGTCGGCGGCGGCAGCGGGCGGCGGGGCAAAGGCGCGCGGGGCCGGCGGGCGCGCGAGCGGCGGGCGGCGCAAGAAGACGCGGGTGCTGAGCGAGGCCGGGGCCGAGGCGGCGGAGGCGCTGTGTTCGGCGCTGGCCAGCGGCAGCCGGGTGGGGCCGGCGGCGGGGCGGGGGCGCAGAAAGGCGGCGTCGGGGACGGTGCGGCGGCGGCGGGCGCGGCTGCAGCGGGCGTCCAGTGCGGGCGCGGGCGAGGCGTCGGGGCTGGCGGCGTCGATGCAGACGCTGGAGCTGGACAAGCGATAGAGGGATTTTTATATGAAATAGGGGGGCTAGTGGGCAACAAAGAGATAAGTCTATTGGATTAGCAGGGCCAGCAGGGCGGCCAGCAGCAGGGCGGCGGCGGGGGCGGGGGGCGCGGCGGAGGTGAGGTCGTCGTCGCTGTTTCTGTCGTCGGGCGAGGTCAGGTCGGAGGCGGAGCGGTTGGCGGCGGCGGCGACAAAGTCGATGAAGTGGTAGACGTGGGTGTAGAAGGCCAGGCCGTCCTTGGTCGCGCAGTCGACGGCGCCGGGGTCGGCGAGGTCGACGCCGGAGCTGGTTAGGGCGGCCAGGTACACGACGCCGTTGTCGTCGACGACGGTGGGCGAGCCCGAGTCGCCCTGGCACGAGTCCTTGCCGGGGGTCAGGGCGTTGACGCTGCAGACCTCGGGGCCGTCGGCGGACTTGTACGAGGGCTGGGCCTGCTGGCAGGTGTTTGCGTCGCCAATCTCGATGCCCACGCTCATCAGCGAGGCCGGCAGCGACGAGCTCGAGTCGCTCTCGGTCTTGCCCCAGCCCATGGTGGTCAGGTTGGTGCCGGCGGGCAGCTTGCCGGCGTAGACGGGCACGGTGGCGACGTTGGCGGACAGGGTCAGCGGCGAGATCTGGATGGCGGCAATGTCGTTGGACAGCGTGAGCGGGTCGTAGTCGGGGTGCACGGTGACGTTGCGGGCGGTGGTGCACGACTGCTTGGTGATGGAGCTGGCGCCGTAGCACACGGACACCTCGCTGGGCGCAAACACGGCGTTGTTGGTGGTGTCGACCATGCAGTGCGCGGCGGTCACCACGAGGCCGCGGTCGACGAGCGCGCCGCCGCACAGCAGGTTGTCGCTGGCGGTGGTGATGGTCAGGCGCACGGCGAACGGATAGGTGCCGTCGGGCACGCGGGCGCCGCCGATGATGCGCTCGACCAGCGCGTGCGTCGAGGCGAGCAGGCAGAGGGCCAGAGCTACTGCCTTCATGGTGGGGGTGTAGAGTTTATAGAGTACAGGGAAGCCAAATAACCACGAAACTGGGGGGGAGACGGGAAAAGGGAAGGGCTGCGAGTGGGCAATGCAGAAAAGCGCGGAACTCACAACAACTGGGAGAATCCCGCCAAGCCTTTCTTCCCTTATTCTTCCAGTGGCAAAAATAGATGGACGCGGTTGATAGGCTGTGGGCGGCGAATGCGCGGACGGCGGCGCCCGAGCACCTGGCCGAGCTGCTGGCGCAATGCACGCTGGCCGGCGCCGACGGCGTGGCGGCGGCGGCCGGGTTCGCCGACCCGGCGTTCGAATGGGCGACGCCGCGCGTGGCGGCGCTGGCCGACGCGTGGATTGCGCGGGCGGCGGGGCCCGGGCGCGGCGCGCTGGACGCCGGGCGCTTCCTGCACATCTGCCGGCGGCGCGTGCTGCCGTACTTTGCCGACGGCGCGCGGCGCACGGAGCGGTGGCGCGCGCACCCGCAGAGCGTGGGCGCGTTCGGCTGGGCGCTGGCGCGGCTGGACGGCGCGGCGGCGGCCGGCGCGGTGGGCGCGGCGCTGCCGGTGCTGGTGAGCCTGCTGGCCAGCGACGACGCGTGGGCGCAGCGCCACGGGCTGCGGCTGGCGGCCGTGCTGGCGGCGCGCGCGCCGGCGTTTGTGCGCGCGTCGGGCGTGGGCGGCGTGCTGGAGGAGCGCGTGCACGCGTGCCTGGTGTTCCGCAGCGACGCCGAGCGCGGCGCCGAGCTGCTGGCGGCGGCGTTCGACGCGGGCTTTGCGCTGGCCGACACACACACACGCGCTGCCGCGCCGCTGTGGCGGCTGGCCGACCGGCTGGTGGCCAACGCCGCGTACGCCGGGGACCGCGTGCGCGTGCTGCGCGTGCTGGCCGCGCAGGTGCCGCGCCTGGCCGCGCGCCTGGGCGTGGCCGTGGCGCGCCATCTGCGCGCGCTGGTGGGCGTGCTGGCGGCGCCGCTGCGCGTGCCGGCGCGCGCGCCCGAGATGGTCGGCCTGCACGGCGAGCTGGCGGCGCATCTGTGCGCGCTGGCGCGCGCGTGCCCGGCGCGCATGCGCCTGTACGTCGACGAGGCTGTGGCCGCGCTGGCCTGCGCGTGGGCGGGCGCCGCCGACGCCGCGCTGCAGCAGCGCCTGCGCGACGCGATGGCCTGCATGCGCGCCCTCGACGCGCCGCGCGTGCGCCGCGCCGCCGAGCGCCTGGACCGCGCGCGCCCGGGCCAGCTGGCCGGCCTGATCGCCTGATCCGCCGATCTGATCGCCGGCCCCCAAAAATTTTCAGCGCTGTATCTTTTTTTTTCCAGCACTCTCTGTCCTTGCCACCTGCTGCTCTGCTTCACCGCTTTTTATATACTCTCGCACATTGTAAACTCAGCAACACATGCGGGGATCGTTTGGACGCGGGCGTGGCGGGTTTGGCGGCGGGCG
>JANBPA010000030.1:50251-62955 GCA_027575275.1 Coemansia sp. RSA 2711
TTGGCGCCGAGGCCGGTGCCGAGACCGCCGGCGGCCCCTCGTTGCGCTCCGCCTTCTTCTTGCCCTTGCGCCCGCCGCGGCGCCGCGGGTTCTTCTTCGGCGCTGCCTTGCCCTTGGCGTTGTCCTCGGCTTTGCCCTCAGTCCTGTTCTCGGCTTTGTCCTCGGCCCTGTCCTCGGCCGTGGATGAGGCTGGCGCGCGGGGCTTCCGTGGCTTGCTACGCCCGCCCGCCTTGCGCCCCGCGCCACTGTCGCCGCCCGCCTGCGCCGCGCCCGGCCTCAGCCGCCCCGCCGCCTTGCCCGGCCCGCGGGTCTTGCCCGCGCTGAGCGCCGGCGACGCCGACCGCGAGTTGTCGGCGCTGGCCAGCTCGGGAAACGGACGCGGTGTCATCGCGATAATTTGATAAATACAGTAACTTTTTTGTTCAAAGTGATGGTGTGCGTAAATAGCTTGCGGTGCTCAAAAATGTTATTTGAACAAGCTTGGGAGAGGGGGGTAGGCGGTATATCGTTTTGCAAAGGAGAGGGGGGTGAGAAGGAAAAAAAGATACAGTCCGGTACAGAGACAAGAAGCTGCCCGCTTGCCTTATAAGCGGGGAGGCGCCTTCTATTTTTCTTGTTTCCTTGGGCGGACGCCGAAAATCAATGTCAACAAAGCCGCAATTATTCCAATGCCTCCCGTCCTCCCTCGACGCTGGGTCACCTGAATCGGTCCGCCAAACAAGCGGGGATTGGAGGGAGACCGCGTGTATTAATAGCCCGCCTTTTTTTTCTATGTTGCAAATCGGCCAGAGTGCGAATGTTCCCTCCGCCCCAGTCTTCCTGCCGGCTCCTCCCTGCTGCTGGATGACCGCCGCCGGCGGTGCCAGCACCAGCCACAGCCGCTGCTGAGCCTCTGTCCCTCCCCCCGCGTGACTCCGGCAAGCGCCGCTGGTTCCGTGTATCAATGCATCGGTAATCTGATCGCCGCTAATCTGATCGATGCGGCAAATCCGATTCGCTGGGACCACAGCCGGCCGTGCACGTGCGGAATCCGGCTTATTTCGCCCTGGGATCAGGGGGCGGGGAGCGACTAATCCAGGTTGGTGCACTCGGCCTCCTCCTTCTTTGGGCATAAAGGACGCTCCTTCGTCCTGGGAGGAAGAGACGCCTTTTTACTACATCCTCCGCTCCCCCTTTTCTTCTCTCTTATACTCTGTTACTTTTCCTACCTTTTTGCACAGCCCAGCAGATACAAGCCATGTCGTTCACCGGAGGACTCGACGAGGCGGCCAAGCACGACGTGCTGACCACCATCGTGGTGTTTGGCGCCAGCGGCGACCTGGCCAAGAAAAAGACCTTTCCGGCGCTGTTCCACCTGTTCCAGCAGGGCCTGCTGCCCAAGCGCACGCGCATCATCGGCTACGCGCGCACGCACATGGAGCGCGCGCAGTTCACCGAGCGCGTGACGTCGCACTTTAATGGCGACCAGGGCTGCGCGGCGGCGCAGCAGTTCCTGGACATCTGCGCGTACGTCAGCGGCAAGTACGACGTGGCCGAGGACTTTCGGCGGCTGCGCGGCGAGATCGACGCGAACGAGCAGGCCATGGGCAAGTGCGACGCCGACGAGCGCGTGCACATCTACTATCTGGCGCTGCCGCCGTCGGTGTTTGTGTCGGTGGGCGAGCAGATCCGCGCAAACGTGTACGATGCGTCGTGCACCAACCGCGTGGTCATCGAGAAGCCGTTCGGCCACGACCTGGAGTCGAGCCGCGCGCTGAGCCACGCCATCGCCGGGCTGTACGCCGAGGACGAGATCTACCGCATCGACCACTATCTGGGCAAGGAGATGGTCAAGAACATTCTGGCGCTGCGCTTCGCCAACGTGTTCTACGAGGCCGTGTGGAACCGCCACTACATCGCCAACGTGCAGATCACCTTCAAGGAGCCGTTCGGCACCGAGGGCCGTGGCGGCTACTTTGACGAGTTTGGCATTGTGCGCGACGTCATGCAGAACCACCTGCTGCAGGTGCTGAGCATCGTGGCCATGCACCCGCCAAAGTCGCTGCGCTCCGAGGACATCCGCGACCGCAAGACCGAGGTGCTGCGGCGCATCCTGCCCATCCAGCTCGAGGACACGCTGCTGGGCCAGTACGTGGCCACGCGCGACGGCGCCAAGCCCGGCTACAAAGACGACAGCACCGTGCCCGCGGGCTCGCTCACCCCGACGTTTGCGCAGTGCGTGCTGCACGTCGACAACGAGCGGTGGCGCGGCGTGCCCTGGGTGATGAAGGCCGGCAAGGCGCTGGACGAGGCCAAGATGACCATCCGCATCCAGTTCAAGGACATGCCCAACGCCGTGTTCCCGAACCTGGCGCGCAACGAGCTGGTGCTGCAGGTGAGCCCCAAGGAGTCCGTGTACATCAAGACCATCGTCAAGGAGCCCGGCCTGTCGACCAACCTGGCCATGTCCGAGCTGGACCTGTCGTACCACAAGCGCTACCAGGACGTCAAGATCCCCGACGCCTACGCGACGCTGATCCTGGACGTGCTGAACGGCGACCACTCGAACTTTGTGCGCAGCGACGAGCTCGACGAGGCCTGGCGCATCTTCACGCCGCTGCTGCACCAGATCGACAGCGACCAGGTCGTGCCGCTGCCGTACGAGTACGGGTCGCGCGGGCCCAAGGGCGTCGACGAGTTTGCTACTGAGCGCGCCGGGTACAAGCTGTCGTCGCGCGAGTACCACTGGCAGCCGCGGCCGTCGTCGGCGTCAGGCAAGCTGTGAACGGCCGCTGCCTGTGAACGGCCGCTGCCTGTAAACAGTCGCTGCCTATGAACCCGCCCTTGCCTGTAAACGGTCATTGCCGGGCAGCCCGCTGATTGGCCCGCTTTTCACCCCCTCCACCCTTGTTCCCTTTTTCTTTTCTGTCGAGAACAAAGACCCTGTGGGTGGAAAATATCCCGTCGAGACCAGGGAGAGGGTGCCAATTCCTCATTGGAGAGAAAGCGCTCGATTTCCTTTCCCCCCCTCTTCTCTTTTTTCGTTCTGGCTTTCAAACTGTTACTATTTCTGATAAATCGGCCATACAAACCCCGACGCCACGGCCATTTCCCACCCTTTCCGTTTGCGTGCGAGCCAGCGAGAACCGTCTCCCAAACTGTCGGCGCAGATAAGCAGTCGGCCGGCCGACGACCGGTCGGAGGCGTGCGAGACGCGGTCGTGGCTCTCGTCGTCGTCGCCGGGCGCGCTGGCGGCGCACGGCGTGGCAGCCATGGCGCGCGGCCCGTGCAAGTGCTCGCAGTGCGACCCCAACTACTACACAATCCCGCTGCACGTGCTGTTCGCCGGCAAGGTCGAGTACGTGTGCCGCGACTGCCAGTTCTCGACGCTCTCGTACATTGTCGTGCAGAAGCACGAGGTGTCCAGCGGCCACCGGCGCTGGTACAACTTTCCACAATAAAACGTCAAAATTCATTAAGCCTGGTGATCTGCGGGTGATCAGGCCGCCGGCTGGCCGGTCGACGGCACGGCCAGCTCGGTGATCAGCCGGCAGCACACGTCAAAGAACGGGAAGATGTTGACCACGCGCTCCTGCGCCTGCGTGGCGCTGCCCACGCCGTCGGCCGTCAGCGACACGTCGGCGCGCGCCAGCGACACGCGGCCCACCACGCTGCCGGGCATGTAGCTGCCGGGCGCGCGGCCCTGGCTGCGCGGCGTGCCGCCCACCGACCCTGCGCCCGGCATGTCCAGGCCGCCCGCCGAGCCCTGCGGCTGGCTGCGCGGAATGTCCACGCCGCCCGGGATCGGAATGCCCGCGGCCGGCGGCAGCGAGTCGCTCGACGGCTCGTCCGAGTCGACGGCCATCGACGACGACGACACGCCCACGCGCTGCACCGAGCGCGCCGGCAGCGAGTCGGGCGGCGGCAGCATGTCCGACCGGTCGAACTCGGCGGCGATCGGCGACTTGAGCGCGGCCGGCACCTCGGCCGGCAGCTGGATCGGGTAGTTTGAGTCCAGGAACTGGTCGTCCAGCGACCGCGGCTCCATCGCGTCGCTGTCCACGCGCATCGCGTCGTAGTCGGCAAACGTCGCCGGCCGCGGCGCCGCCGACAGCTGCCGCCGCCGCGCCGCCTGGATGAACGGCGGCAGCGGCGAGATCAGCGTGCTGCGCCCGGCGCGGTACGTCGGCCCCGCGTCCTGCTCGTCGGCCCCGCGCGCCGCCGGCAGCACCGCCTTAAAGTCCACCAGGTAGTTGTCGCGCGAGTCCAGCTTGAACAGCTGCAGGTCAATCTTGACCTCGCCCGCGCTGCCCGCGTACTTTGCCCGCAGGTGGTACGGGTTAAAGTGCTTCCACGTCATGTCCAGCTGCCGCAGCGCGCGGTACACCTCGGCCATGACGTCGGCCGGCGGCGACCGCGACCGGATCCCAAAGTGCCACCGCGTGCGCGTCAGCTTGGCGCGCTTGCGCGTCGCCGCGGGCCTGCGCGCCGCGTCGTCGGCCGCCGCATCCTCGCCCGCCATCTCCACGTCGCCGCTACTGTCGGCCGCGCGCGCCAGCGGGCTGGACGCCGCGCCAGGCCCCGGCACGCTCTCGCTGTCGTTGCGGTGGCTGTACGGGTTGCTGCTGCCTGGCGACGCCTTGGCCGACGCGTGCGCCAGACTGGCTATCGACGACGAATTCGACTGGCTGGCCGCCGGCGCCCCGGCCAGCGGCGGCAGCTGCACGCGGAAGTAGTTTGGCGGCGTGCCGGCCGGGCTGTTGCCGATGCTGCCGGCAATCGCCTGCTGCGCCACGGCCGCCGCGCCCTGGCCCTGAAGCTTGCCCTCGCCCTGGAGCTTATTTTCGCCCTGGCCCCTGGCCTCCTGCGCCCCGGGCACCAGCGGCGACTGCACCCGGGCCCCTGCGCCCTGCGCGTGCGGCCCGCGCAGCCGCATCTTGTACATCTGCGACTCCAGCGTGAGGCCGGCCGACCGCGGCAGGCTGGAGCCCAGAATGCCGATGCTCGACGGCGTGTGCTCCTCGCCGTCGCTGCCGTCCATCGCATTGCCGCTGTCCATCTGGTTGCTGCTGCTGGCGCCGCCCAGCGACGACGCCGACGGCGCAAACCCTTCGCCCAGGCTGCCCACCTGGAACGCCGCCGGCGGCGACGACGCCAGCGCAAAGTTGCGGATCCCCTGCTTGTTCGAGTTGCGGCTCTGCTCCAGCATGTGCCGGTTGTCCAGCGTCAGCTGGTACGCGACCTTGGCCGGGTTCGTGCCGCGCTGCCGCAGCTGCTGCACCAGCGCCCGGTGGTCCATCTCCAGCTGCCGCTCCAGCTCGCCCACAATCGTCTCGTCCAGCTGCGCCAGGCACTCAATGTCTGTGCTCTCGGGCAGCGGCTTCAGGTACTCGGGCAGGTCCGTCGTGAACCACGCGTGCTGCCGCACCTGCGCCAGCGACATGCGCTTCAGCGGGTCCACCTGCAACAGCCCCGACAGCAGCCCGCGCGCGCCCTGCGACAGATACCCCGGCATCGTGAACACCCCCGACGTGATCTTCTTGAACAGCGCCGGGATGTGGTCGTCGTCGAACGGCAGCCGCCCACACATCATCACGTACAGAATCACCCCGCACGACCACGCGTCCACCTCCGGCCCCGCGTACAGCTTGCCGTTGATCACCTCGGGCGCCGCGTAGTTGGGCGACCCGCACGACGTCTGCAGAAACTCGCCGTCCTTCATAATGTTCGACAGCCCAAAGTCCGCCACCTTGACGTTGTCGTACGGGTCCAGCAGCACGTTCTCGGGCTTCAGATCGCGGTGCACAATGTTCCGCCGGTGGCAGTACTCCACCGCCGACACGATCTGCTGGAAGAACCGCCGCGCGTCCTTCTCGCTCATCCGCCCGCGCTCCACAATGTAGTTGAACAGCTCGCCGCCCGCGTACTCGATCACCATGATGATGTCTGTCGCCGTTGTGATCACCTCGTACAGCTTGATTATGTGCGGGTGCCGCAGCATCTTGAGATACTGGATCTCGCGGTTCACCCGCCCCACCATGTCCGAGTGCGCCAGCTTGCTGCGCCCGATGATCTTGAGCGCCACCTTGTGCCCCGTCTGCGAGTGCACCGCAACTACACGCGACATTTATTCAGTCACAGGTCTCCTTCATCCATGCCCATTGGGCAATGTAACCCCCTTGACACGAGTCAGATGTCCCATTCATTGCCTCCTTTTTTCAGACTCCGCCATTCCGCGCGTTCTGGCGCGTGCCTCCCCTCCGAAATAGCCCGAGATGAACCATGCCCCCCGTCCGCATACCTGCAGCCAGCCGGCAGGAATGAAATGACAAGAAACGGGGTGCGGCCAGGTAAAGCACGAGGAGGTTGCACAAATTACGCATGCCTCCACCCAAACAGCCTCAGTCTTTCCTACTTACGCTTGACCTTGCCAAACGACCCGACGCCCAGCGTCCGCAGCACCGTGTAGTTGCCAATCTTCTGCTTCGCCGACATGCTCTTCTCGCGCCCCTTGCTTCCGTCGTCCTTGGGTGCCGACAGCCTCCGAAATACCTTCTTTGGGCTAAACGCGTGAATTTTCGACAAAGTAAACCCCCCCTTCGTTTGCGTTGGTTTGGTCGAAAAATGGAAAGACAACGCCCGCTGGACTCTCCCCCGGGTGAATATCACTTTTTAATAAAACAGCTGTCGCGTCAAATGAGGCTGGAGTAAAAAAACGTAGCAAGTATATAAATTTTTCACCAAATTGTAAAGCAGAAAGAACAGGGAAAGAAGACCTGAGGAGTTGATGGCCGCCGAAAGTTTTGTGTCCACGTCACGTGCGGCAACGTGGCCAGCCCATGTGATTTGCCTTCCAGCAGAATATCGGCCCGCATCCCCTCTCTCTTCACCAAAATACACCTCCAATGGCCAGCAAATTCGAAGACCGCGTGTGCGACGTGACGCAGCAGCTGCTCACCACAATCAACGAACAGTCGCTGGAAGTCGAGGCCCGCCACAAGCACTCGAGCGTGCTGCTGGCCGAGCTGGACACCCAGATGCACGAGCTACAAGCGGCGGCGCGCGCGCTGTCGGCCGCCAGACGCAACTGCACCTTTGATATCGGGATCCGCAAATAAACATGCCCACAATATTAACGTATGAAATCCAGCTATGTAAAGTAAAACAGGCCCTTGCGCGGATCTGGTGTCAGCGCGCCGTCGTCGTGCTCCGCTGGCGGCTTGTCTTTGTCGGACTGCTCGCTGTCGGGCGCCGCTGCGGCGCTTGCAGTGCTGGCAGCCTGCTCGGCCGCCGACGCTACTGTGCCCAGAATGGTGCCGGTCACGTTGCTCAAGAACTCCATGGGCGAGATGCTGTTGAGCGTCTCCATGGTGCGCGGCGTCGGCGGGTTGAACGCGTACTTGGACGCGCGGCGCTGCCTTGGCGCCGGCGGCGGCGACGGCGGCTCGCAGTCCTCGGGCTCGTTGGTTGGACTCGCCCGACTGCTGGACACGGCGCCGTTGATGCGCTGCCGCAGGGCCTGCTCGCCCTCGCGCATCTTGCGGTGAAAGGCGTCGGCAGACTCGTTGATGATGTTGGCGTGCGTTGTGCGGCCGTCGCCCAGCTGCTCGGAAATCCGCGTGGTCGAGAACTCGGGGTAGATCTGCGGACCCAGCTCATTGACCAGCTCCGTGATGTCGTCCGATAGCTCCTGGCGCTGCTGCACCAGCACCTGCGTGTGCTCCGAGCCGACAATCAGCGTCAAAAACAGCGGCCGCACCGACTTTACAATGTCCACGGCCTGCTCGCCAAACACCAGCGCCGTGTAGCTCATAAAGGCCGTCAGCGCGTACGCCCACAGATACACCGACCACGTGGCCATGCCGGCCACGCGCTCAATCACATCCGACTGCGCCCAGCGCGGCGCCCGCCGCACAAACACCACGGCCATCGCCGAGTACATCGAGTACAGGAACGGCACCAGCACCAGCGTGATCAGAATCTTCCACGTCGCTATCACGTCGCTGGCACGCACCTTCACGGTTGACGCGGCCAGCGCCGCCCGCGCCTTGCGCTTGCTCACGACGCTGGTCACCACAAACACCGGCGCGTTGATCACGGTGCCCGGCAGCGCAATCAGGCCCATGATCAGCAGCCACACCACGCGCCACACAAACAGTGCGCCGGCTTCGGCGCGGCCAATGCGCATGGTCTCGACCTGGTGGTCGCGGATGCCGTAGTAGTGCAGCTGCTGGTTGTAGTCGGCAATGCGCTCTCGCAGCTCCTTGACCTCGGGCAGGTCGCGATACACGTTGTAGCCCTTGATGAACCGCCGCGTCAGCTCCACCTGCTGCGCCATGGTCAGTGAGTGCTGCGTGGGCTGGTACAGCCGCCGCCCCGCCTGGATCAGTTTTAGCGTCTCCAGGTCCGGCGTGTTCAGCGTGACCTGCTTCAGGCCCTCGACAATCGTCTCGAGAAACGCGTCGCAGGCCTGGCGCTTGGCATCGCCGCCGCGGCGGTACTGCTCCACCAGCTCGGGCGGCACGTCAATCGGCTGGCCAAAGTCAATGACGGCCCGCGACCGAAACTTGCTCGGATGAAAGTAGTTGAGTCCGGTGGGCACAATCTTCAGGCCCAGGTCTGGGTTGGCCGCTGTCGCGCCCAGCGCCATCAGCGTGGCGCCGGCCTTCAGCGGCAGCATCTCGGTGCGATCGTGCGAGCCGCCTTCGGGGAATATGCCGATGCACTCGCCCTTGTTGAGCCGCTGGTACACGGCGCGGTACATGTCGTCCTGGTTCACATGCGGCACAGCCTTGAACGCGGTACCACCGGCCTGCGTCAGCAGCTCCAGCGCCGCCAGCTCGCGCATCTCACCGGCAATGCGCAGCTGCGTGTCCGACAGCACCTCGTCAACGCGCGCCTGGCCCACGCTGCCCGGCAGCATAATCTTCATCCCCGCGCGCAGCTCCTGCGTGAACCTTGTGCCCAGGCCCGTGACCAGCGTCGGCTCCGCATACCGGTCCTCCAGGCAGATCTTGCCGGTACCGCGCCGCGCCAGGTCCTGCTGACGCTCCACTGGGATGCCGCGCAGACAGCGCCCGTAGAACCCGATGAACTTGCGCCGCATCGACGCCGCGGCCGTCAGAAAGTACACGCGCCGCAGCGCGTGCATCAGCAGAATCACCGGGTCCACAAACTGGTTGTGGTGCGGCGCCACCACAAACATCACCGGTCCGGTCCGCGGAATCAGGTGCGCATTGCGCTCGGCAATTTCTCGGAAAAACAGCCCCACCACGCGCGTCCAGAACGCGCGGAACAGGTCATACACAAAATACGTCTCGGCCGTGTCGTCCGCTGCTGCGCGGCCGTCGTCAGAAGCGGGCATTATTAATAGCACAATACAAATGAGGAAGCTGAAAAGAAAAGAAGAATAAAATCCTGGAGCGAAAAATGCTGTTCAAGCCCAGATGTCCGATTTCCTTTTTATCGGTCAATCCCAAAAATACGCCCGGCGTGGAGCTTTGCCGTTCGCTCAAGATAGCAGATCTGGCCATTTTGGATGCACTGCGCATGTGATATCGACGCTTTTGAGCAAGGATGCCGGAGCGCGATCGGCGCAACCGCGAGCCAGCCCTGCCGGAGAACCGTGCCATCCGCTATCTGCTCGCGCACCCGGGTTGCTGAATGCGGCAGGCCCAGCCGCTGCAATCCGCTGTTGCTGCAGGCATCGTGCATTTGCAGCTGGCGCCGCCAGCGCCCATTCAGCAGTGGGCCAAGCATGGCTGCCCGCACGGCGTGCCTGCCGAATCGCGCCCAGTCCTGCCAGCGCCCCGTTGACTCCCAAACAGCTGGCCCGCTGGCTCAGCTCTCCGACAACTTTGCCACGCCAAAAACAGGCCCGCTTAATCAATTTGATTGTACCTGCACCCGATAATCCGTGCTGACGTGCCTCTTTTTCCACACTGCCCTTTTTGTACACTTTCTCGAATTTGGACTAGATGACGTTCAATTTACAGTCGGCAATAGACGATCTGTTCAAGCCGCCGTCGCGGCTGCAGAACCTGGTCGACCAGGCGGTAGGCCCGAACCGCGACGAGTCTGACCTGGCGTTGAATCTGGACATTTGCGACCTAGTCATGCGCAAAAAGGGCAACTACCCGCATGACGCCGTGTTTGCGCTGCTGCCCTACATCAACGGACGGTCGCACACGCAGGCGCAACTGGCGCTGACGCTGCTGGACAACCTGGTCAAGAACTGCGGGCATTCGGTGCACTACCAGATCGCCAGCCGTGACTTTCTCAACGAGCTGTTTAAGCGGTTTCCCGAGTACCAGCCGGCCGCGCCTAATCCCGTGCACTACAGGATACTCGAGATGCTGCAGGAGTGGCGGGTCACACTGTGCCAGCGGTCGCGGTTCCGCGACGATCTGCAGCGGATCAACGACATGTATGCGCTGCTGTGCCGCAAGGGCTGGCGCTTCCCGCAGCTAGACTCGGAGCACATGGTGGCGCTGGAGCCAGAGAACGCGCTCAAGACCCGGGACGAGATGGAGAAGGAGGACATGGAGGCGATGCAGGCCAAGCTACAGGAGCTTCTGCGGAGAGCGACCCCGCGCGACCTGCGCGAGGCAAATAAGCTGATGAAGATTATCACCGGCTACGAGCAGTCGCCAAGACGCCGTGACTACGAGCGTGAGTGGGAGGAAGAGCTGCAGGCGCTCGAGCACCGCGTAAAGCTGCTGTACGAGATTCTGCAGTCTGCACAGCCTGGTCGCGCGCTGGATGAGACTGCGCAGGAGCTGCTGGCAAAGTGCTCATCGAGCCATGCGCGGCTCAAGACTGTGATCTCCGAGCACGAGAGCAGCCAGGGCGATGACCCCGACGAAGGAGAGCGTGCAGAGCTGGGTCGGCTCATCAGACTCAGCGACATGATTACTGAGGCTGTCGAGGCGGCAAAGGATCTGCGCGACGGGAGAGTGCCGACACTGCAGGGCCCGGTCAGCCAAGCTACCACGCAGCCTTCGGGGGCCGGCGAGCTGATCAGCTGGGATGACGCCGACGATGCCATCAAGGATGCTGGTGAATCGGTTACGCAGCACACAGAGGCCCCGGTCAGCCCGCTGGATGATCTCGCTGGGCTCAACTTTCAGCCGCTGGCACCCGCGCCGCTGATGAATACCAGCAGCACCAGCAACCAGCCCACGTCGCTATCGCCGGGCACAAGCTCGGCCGGACCGCGCTTGTCGACCCCCATGACCAACCCATCGCTCCCGGCTGACTCGCAGCAGGCGCGTCTAAAGGCCGCCGATAAACAGCCAGACGCGTTCGACTTTTCCGGCCTGCTGACCGCGGCCAAGACCGCCAGCCGCGCGACCAGCAGTGCCACGCCCAACGCCGCACGCACCACCACCTGGGGCTCGTCGCCAGATTCGAACAAGTCCAACCCCGGAAACTCGCTCATCGATTTTATGTCCTAATCCCGTTATTTATTGAGTTTATGGATTGAGTATGCAAAAAGACCATGTGCTTTACAGGGGAACGAACGCCGATTTTGGCTTGCGTGTGAGCCGGAACTGGGCCACAACCCCTAGCAGTGCCGATAGCGCCATGCACGCAATCATCGCGTAAACTTTGGGCGACGTGATGTACGCTGCGCCTGGCGTGTTGAGGAACGCCAGTGCCGTGTACTGGAACCCGGTGCGCGCAAAGCAATCAATACCAACAAACAGCATGTACGAGCCCCACACAGACGACGCAACTATAATCGCTGGTCGCTGCAGGAACAGCGCTGCCACCATACCCGCGACCACGAGCGCGACGATAAACAGCACCCGGCCCACATCCGAATGGATCACGCCGCCGCTCCGCATGGCCAGGATCCATGACGCCAGCGCAAATCCCCCGAGTGCCCCGACCAGTGCCACCCCGACCTTGAACAAAAACAGCATCAGTCCGCCGCCCAGCGCCCCAAGTATTGCTGCTATGCCCAGATACCACAGCTGCCGCCCGTGCTCGTCGTCGTGCGGCGGCCGAATCTTGTACTCGGCATAGAGAACTAGTCCGCCGACTACGCAGAACCCGGCCAGAAACACCAGCACCTTGACCAGTCGGTAACCAAAGTAGTTAAAGAAAAAGCCGATAGCAATTAGAGCAATGCCAGCGACGATTCCACTCGCCACCAGGGCCCCGCTGTCTGTCAGCGCCAGACCGCCGTCCTCTGTGCCAACCTGTTTGACGTTCTCTGCTGCCGCTGCTGTTGCTGTAAATAGACACAACAGGACGGTCAACCAAGCAAACTGCGTGCGTTTGCGTGCATAAGACAGCATAATGAAAACAAGAGCAGCCGGCAAGGTATAGTAGATGAATGTTAAAGAAATAAAAAGTGCAAACTCGATGGAGGAGGCGTTTCCAGCCATTTATTCACGGCAACCCTGAGATTGTGCCAAAAATAGTTGCCATTATTTTCTACTGACTTTTGGGCTGCGGTTGCATCTGCGCATCCACCAAGTCTTTTATCAAATGTGCAAAGAGCTAAGGCAGTATTGCTTGCATTCGACACGCGTATTGAATACGGCAAATCACCTCCAGTCCAGGTAACTGCTTGTGCCTTATCCAGCGTAGCCATTGAAATGTATTTTGGACGCAGAAATACACCGGTTGTTGCAACAAATCCTATTGTAAACACCCTAATAATCATAGCTGTCAATCAAATTAGATTGCTTACGGCCAGGCCGCCGACCTTCACA
>JANBPA010000295.1:0-15119 GCA_027575275.1 Coemansia sp. RSA 2711
CCAATCAGAGATATCGACCAGACTGCGCGAAGCCTGGAACTCGGGCAGGCGCATTTGCTGCCACTCGTCAACATGAGCGCTGCCGCACAACAGAAATGGCATGCGCTGCACCAGATTTCGGCTGTACTTGCGCACGCTGCTGATCGGCTCAGGCTGGGTGCCAGGCAGGTCAGCAAATGCAAACAGGCGCGCAGGCGCAACCAGGTCGCCGACATCGCGCATAAATGATCCGTCTCGGAATAGCGCCCAGTTGCCCGCTTCGACAATGTCGCACTTGCCCACGGCCACCAGCACATTGGTCAGCGCTGCTAGCTGACGCAGTGCCGCCACGTCGGCTGCTGTAAGCAAATCAACCGCCGCGTCAAGTCGTGTGCGCATATCCGCTCCAGCCGGCGGAGCCACCACATACACCACCGCATGTATGAGTGCTGCTTGGGCATCGCGTCCGCGCCGTGGCTGCAGCTCCTCTTCCACCGCCAGCTGCAGCCGCTGCTCAACCTCCCAAAATGCGTCGTTGGACGTGTCAATGCCTGGAGTATCGACTAGCTCCACATTTACAGGAGGCAATCCGGGCTCGCTGACACGCATACGACACCGCCGCACTTGTGACGTGGCCGACTGCGTGTCAAATATGCAGAACGGGTCGACTGTGCCCTCGTCAGTTTTTTCCAGCAGCTTGCGGTCGCCCACGCTCAGCGTCTCAATCTGCAGGTCGGGGACCGAATCGCATATGGTTTGCAACAGCGTCGACTTGCCGACGCCGCGCCGCCCGGCTACCATTATGTTGAAGGTCTCGGGCGCAGCACGGCGCAACGACAGGCGGCGCTGGGCGGCTCGGCGATCGCTGCTCATTCTGTGTCCTTGGATAGGTCGGGGAAGTCTGCGCAGAGCAGTAGCGTGGTCGGAACAGGCGTGTGTGGAGAGAAACCAACCGGTATTTATAAATGACAGTAGCCCGGGAAAAGCGCGCAGTATAGTATAAAATTTGTTAACAAGGGTGCCGAGAAAAGCAAAAGGCGGTTTCCAGAAACCTACCTGCGCAAGGGACGCTTCTCCCCGTTCGTGCAAATGCAAGAAAAAACTTTCCCATCCCACAGGCTGCTTATATGCTGGTCAATTCGAACCCGCCACAACCGTCAAGCGCCAGCCGTTGGGTGTGGAACGCCGCCAGATTGTCGTGGTGGCTCACCGACACGGCGGTAATGCCCGCAGCCGCCAAAGCGCGATATAACGCGACTTCAGCAGCGTTGTTCAGCGCGCTGGTGCTTTCGTCAAGTGCGGCAAAGGCCGGGCGCCAAAACAGCACCCGCGCTATGGCCACCTTTTGCTGCTCGCCCGGCGACAGCAGTCGCTGCCACTGACGGTCCGAATGCCGGCGGTCTGGGTCGCCGGCGCGTGCTGCCACGTGTGCCAGACCCACTGCGTCAACCAGTCGCGCCAGCTCGGCGTCTGAGCACAGCCGATGGCGCCCGCCCCATCTGCCGGGGTAGCTCAGTTGCTCGCGTAGGCTGCCTGCCGCTACATATGCCATCTGTGGCACAAAAAACACATCCGGCGCGCCATCGTGCTGCGGCAGCCGCACGGCGCCGCTGCGTGGCCGCCATAGACCGCACAACGTGCGCAGCAATGACGTTTTGCCGCTGCCGTTGGGCCCAGTGATCATCAGTGGCTCGCCAGGGTGTACCTCGATGCTGAGTCTCGACACAAGTGCTGGGCGGGCCGGGGCTGCAACAGTCAGGTTAACGGCCTCAATTGCACCGTTGGTGCTGTCGGCGGTGATAGCAGCTTGCGACTCGGTATCGGCATCGGCAGCGTCCAGTGCCTCCCAAAGCTGAACCACGCGTGCGGCATAGCCACCCAGATCGGCCAGGCGCTTGGTCTGCTCGATCACTGTGCTGAAGCGGTAGATCAGATAAATTGACACAAACGCGTTGAGGCTGATGATGCTGCTCAGTTCCGCGCCGGTCTTATCGTCGTATACTCCCAGGAAAATCGGAATGCCGATAACCACATACGACACGGTTGACCCCAGGTACGAAAACACCTGAGTCAGCATGCCCAGGCTCAGCTGCCGCCACAGCACGCTGCGCTGCGCCCGCACCACCCGGGTTAGCGCCGCGTTTGCGCGTTTGCGCTCAACCGTCTCGCCGCCATAAAATGCAATCGCCTCGGCACACTCGCCGGCACGCACATGTTGCACCCGGAAATCGCCCTCAGCTTGCTCCAGCGCGCACACACGGGGCACAATTGGCGCCATCGCCCAACGCGACGCAATTGCGCCCACAATAAAGTACACATAGATGGCCATTGGCCCGAACACTCCAGACATTGCCCAGCACCGCGCGGTGTAGTAGGCGATCATTGCCGGCGCTATCAACAGCTCGGCCGTCACTTCGGCAGCGCTGGTGGCCAGCCGCTCAATATCTTGCGTAATGCGCATATCCACAGTATCCAGCCCGCTGCTGGCTACGCTGTAGAAGCTGCCACGCCGCAGATACCGCGCCTGTGTGTACGCAGTTAGCGTGCGCCGCATAGCTACACCCAGCAGCCCCGCCGCGTAATCCAGCCCGGCGCGACACGTGCCTGCCAGCACCACAATACCCACGCACCGGGCTAGCAGCGCCGCAAATGCTGCGCGGTCACGACTGCCCAGTACCAGATAAAACTGAGACGGCAATACGCCCGCGTAATAGTACACTACCTCGGCGGTCAGCTTGCCTGCCACCAAAAGCGCACACATTAGACCCACACGCTCACGTCCCGCGAGCAAAACTTGTCCGATTCGCCGCAGCTGTCGCAGCAGCTCCATGCCGACAGTAGAGTGACCCTTATCAGAAGAGTCCTTGTCCTCATATTCCTCTTCCAGCACGTCGTATCCGTCGTCTAGTACCGTATGCTCGTTGTCTATAGATGTATACCTGCGGTCTATGCCCAAATATCCGCCATCAATCAGCACCGCATGCTCGTCGTCGTTATCTCCCGGGCGGCGGCGCACGCTCGGCTGCCGTCGACCCGAGTCCTGGCTGTGAATGCTGGCCGGCAGTTCAAACTCCTCCGGCGTGCGCATATTCTCTCGCGAATAGTTGTCCATCGTATAATAAATAGCACTTTAAACCACAAGACAGAAGAGAAAATCACGGCTGCCGCTGCTGCTTGACTTTCCGCGCCATCCTTCATTAATCGAGTGCACGCCCCCCCTCCAAGTCACTGGAACGGAAGCGTGACTGTAGCAATCAGGCGTGATCAATCAGATCAGTCGCGCCGATCGCACTCGCAGGTGCACGCCGGCACTGGGCACTCGGTGTGCGTGGCAAACCAGCCCTGCATGTGCGACACATGGCCGCCATGGCCGCACGTCTGGCACCACGAGAACCACTGTGCAAAGTCGCTGCCGGCCGCGTCGGCAACCAGCGTCCCCAGCTTCATGCGACACACGACGCACCGCGGCAAGCTGTTGTTGCACCGCGGGCAGTGCGTATAGAGCAGCCGCGTCTGCTGAGAGTGCTGAAAGTCCTTGCGCCGTGCGTCGCCGCCAGCACCCTTTTGCCCAATCAGCGGCTGCGCCGACCCCATGAGCAGCCGCGCATCGCTGCCGCTGTTCTTGTTGCCGCCGTGCACGCCGCCAATGCCCGGGCCCACCAACCCTGGCGCCGCGGCTACACCCATGGGCACGCCAACGCCAATGCCGGGCGTGCTGCCGCCTGAGCCGCCCATGGCGTGCGCGCGGCTCTTGTGCTTGCCGTCGTACTCGAGGCTCTGGTGGCAGAAGGTACACCGCACGTCCGCTGGCTGCACCGCGATCTTTTGCGCAATCTCTGACACGCGGGGCTGGCCCTTTCCCTCGCGGCAGTTGCCGTGCGCAATGTCGAACAGGCACCGAGTGGTGAACATGCGCCACATGTTCAGGAGGTGCCGATAGGCGTAGATCCACTTCTCTGCCGTTTCGGCCGCCAGCGCGTCGCTGCCTGGGTCAAATATCGACACTAGTGCTGCCGTCTGCACGTCGGCCGTCGCATCCACGTATGCCTGCATTATCAGCCGCCCAGCGCCGCTGACGCCAGTAATTACCAGGCCGTCCAGCTCGCCCTGCTGAGCCGCACGGCGGCCGGCATCGACAACGTACCGCATCAGACTAGTGTCATCCAGCCAGCGCAGTGCCACTGCCAACCGATAACTCAGTGGCAGCCGCCCCATGTTGCCGATAACCCGCATCCAGTCGCCGGTCGCCAAGTACATGAAAATCATCTGTAGATGCGGACAGTTGAACATATCGCCGGGTGCTAGCGCCGTGCCGCTGCCGTCGCCAGCCGGCCTCAGGCGGTTGTTCTCGTCCAGCTGCGCCTTTAGCATAAAGGACAGCAGCTTCTGGTCCTGCGCAGTGCTCTTCTCTAGCGACTGCAGGCATCGCTGATGGTCGCCATAGATAAACGACGTGCCAGCAGCCACTGAATACTCGCGCGCGTTCTCCAGCGCGCGTATATGCTGCTCGCGAATCGACCCGTCCAGCCCCCACCCGCAATATAGCAGCGCCAGCAACCGCTGGCCACCCAGTTTTGTTCGCGGCAACGCCGCTGCGCCCTTGCGCCGCAGTGCCTCGAGCGGCGATAGGCGGTACAAGTACTTTAGCTCTTTACGCTTCAGCCGCAAGATATCGTACACGCCATAAAAGCTGGCATCCACTCCGTACCCAATGTAGTGCGTGCCGCTGTGCCGCCGGATGTGCGCGTCGCGGACCCACTGCCACATATCGCGGATCATAATGTCATGCTGGAAGGTATGGGCATTCTTGTCCGCGTTGGTTCCGTACCCCTGCAGCGCTCGTTGCCGCATCTGCACCAGAATGTCGCCTGATACAGCTGCTTCTAGTGCGTCATTGCTCGGGTGCCGGTTGCCGGTCGATGGATTGTACGTGATCTCGCCTGCAACTAGCCGCTCGTACATTCGGGGCGACAGCCCCTTACCGCCGGGGTCGCCGGAGGCCGTTGGTGCGTTGCCGCCGCCGGCGCCGCCGTTTAGCCCGAGATTCATGGTTCTGATCCGCTCCCGGAGCTGTGCAGCCCGCGAGTCGCCGTCGGCAGAGTTGTGGCGTGCAGCCTGATGCCGGCGGGCCAATAACCCGCTGTTTGAATTGCTCGGCTGCTGGCCTGCATGCTGTACTGATGACAGCGATGCCGACGCTGACATGGCGGCTGACGCGGCCGGCAGAGCTAATTTGCTGCCTCTGGTGCCGGCAGATGTCGACTGTGTGCTATGGCTTTGCCGGCTGGTCTTGTCCAGCACCACCACTTCATGGATCTCCGGCACGGCCACGTGCAGCATGTCCATTTCCAGGTCCGTTGCTGGCAGCGCGCTCTGCAGCTTGCTCCAGTTGTTGGCAATGGCCACGTCGCCACGGCAGTTGGTCAGCCCTATATATGGGAGCGGCAGCCCCGTGGTGTGCAGGGCGCCGCTGGTGGTGCTGGAAACCAGCTGCTGCCGGCACCCAGTCTTGCTCGATACTACCGGTGGAACCCACATAAACGCAGTGTGCGGCTCGGCAGCGGCGGCTGGCGGCGGCACCGTGGTCGCCTGATCCGTCCATATGCGGATGCCCGGCGGCGGCGGCACCGACAGCAGTGCCATCCGGTCGTCGTCGTACTGGTCCTTCATCCGCGCGTCGTCAAGAAACGCCCGCGCATTCATCCGCTCGGTCTGAGCCACGTGGCCGTTGAAAAACTCGTTGACCGTGAATATCTCAAACACGCTCGAGTCGGCTGCCAGCGATGCAATGACGCCGCTGCGCCGAGGAGAGAACTGTACACGCAAAACCGATCGCTGCCCGGTGTCAAAGGTGTGCACTGGCTTGGTTGCCCAGCGGATGTCCCACATGTTTACTTGCCCGCAGCAGTCGTGCGCCATGTACCGGACACTGTTGAACGGGTCGAACTGCAGGTCGTAGACAGTGCCTGCCGGGGCAGCACCCAGGCTGTCGGGATCCGATATTGGAACGTACAGCACGGTTTCCCCCGCATTCTGCGCCCGCAAGTCGTACCACCGGATAGAACTCCGCGTTTTTTTGGATGCTACCAGCAGATCGTCAGCAGAGCCGGGAATCCAGCTTAGCGACGTCACTCCTGATCCGCTGTACGATGGCCCATACTCGCCATCGCGTGTAGGCATGGCCAACACCGACGACGATGCCGAGGGCGCCCGACTATGGCTTGGCTGCTGTTGCTGTGTTCGGCTCTTGGTATCCGACATGCTGTCCATGCTCTCGCTATGCACCGACCACGGCGTCGATCGTGTACCCAGCAGCTGCCGCACATCGGTGTTGCGCGAAATGTCGTGGATTTGGAGGCTGGGCCGACCCTCCTTGTGGTCAAAGCCACAAGCGAGCAGGTCGCTGTTGACCGGATTGAAGGCAATGTCACGGCACACACGGCCGGATACCTCGTATATGCTGACGTTCGACGACGCATAGTCGAGGCCCAGTCCCTCGGCGCCCGGCGTGGTATAGAACTGCAGCCCAACCTCACCTGCCAAGTTGCCTACGGCCATTGCGCTCGACTGGTCTAGCGCATGCGGATACGCGGCCAGCGACGTAACTGCGTGCCGCACCGACCGAAAGTCCACCATGTCAAACCGCGCCGCCGCCTCGCTTCCCTATAGCTGTAGCTACCATTTTTAACCCCGTCCGGTGCCCATGCCGTGTGCTGGCCAACTGGCGCACTGAGCCAGCTTACCTGTGCTGATGCCATGCGGTACAAGCGAAGTCCGACGTCGCTTCCGATGACAAACCGGCAGTCCCATTCGGGCTGCAACCAGCGCATTACTGGTGCGCGCCGCTGACTCATTTGCTGAGCCGCGCGTCTGGGGTGTGTCGGGGTGTCGCCGGCGATAGCTATGCAGAACGTCAAAAAGAAACCCGCGCCAGTGCCAAATTCGCCACCAATAAATGCAAATGCACAGCCGGCAAAACACCCAGAGAGTTAAAAGCGATAACAAAAAAGCGCCCGGGGATAGGAAAGGGGGGAAGAGGAAGCAAATTTCACAAAGGCAGTTCGCCCCCCCCCATATTTTGGCCCTCGGCCAGCCGAAATCTGACGGGCAGAAATCCGAGTTCAGTTTACCTGTGCGTCGGGGCTTGACGTCATCTGCGTGCGGCTCTTGTGAATGGAAGAGCGCTTTCAGCGAGTTGAGCCAGCTCATGGCTAGATTAAGCGGGCCCTTCCGGAATTAATAATACAAATGCACGATATTTAGTATAGACAAACAATGCAAATATAAGGGGAAATTTTTCTACCAGGTCTGCGGGGGGAGCCCGCAAGGGCGCGCGCCTTCGGCCCCGACCAGGCGGGCTTTTAAGCATCTCGGCGGGCACCGCTCTGACATGGGCAATGTGAACACTGAACAGCGAACATAATAGCTCAAAAAGAGAATCACCCCCAAATTCTCGTTCTTTTCCTCATGATATCACGCAGCGTATACATCCGAGCTTGCCGAGTGCCAGCTGTTTTCAGGGACACAAGCAAATCACCACGCGTCCATAATGCAGCCTATTTTGCCGTCTGCTATTGTACAAATACGACCAGCGTGATACGCACCGGACGACCATGACCAGCTGCCGGCCACAAATAGCCTGAGATTCGCACTTGGTGGCCATGTTTAGCGGTGAGACACGATGACGCCCTCGTTGTTGATAAATCATCGAGCAACCCAACAATTTCAGCAGTTGTCAGTGCTTCACTTGGTGTATAAGGAAAATAAGCTGTAGATAAGCCGGCCAGCCAGCGCAGTGGCAAAAGGGGGAAAAGTGATCCTACCATGACCCGCCATTGATGGCACCCGGCTCTGCAGCCGCCACTATGGTGGACTTTGACCAGCCGTCTCCGTTGGCCTGGCGAGGGCTGGCGCTGGTGTCCATGGATTGGTCGTCGCCTGCAGAGTCATAGGTCCGGTCGTGGGATTTTGGCTTCTTGGTGCCACTGGTGCGTTCACGGGAGTCATTGCGGCCGGTGCCCCGGCTCTTTCGTCTCTTTGAGCCATGGTTAGTGCGACTGCGACTGCGACTGCGGCTACGGCTGCGGCTGCGGCTAGTGCTGGGACTGCGACTAGTGCTGCTGCCGCGGCTTCTGCTGCGCCCACGCCTGCTTGAGCGCCTTCCATCGCGATCCCTACGGCCGCTATGCCGCTTTCGGTGCGATCTAGATGTCGAGCGGGATCTAGAGTTTGACCGCGACCGAGAGCGCCGACGATGGCGCCGGCTGCTGCGGTGGTGGCGGTCGCGGCTGCGTGAGCGTGAGCGTGACCGAGAGCGGCCGCTAGACGCCGAGCGCGAGGCGGACCTAGAGCGCTTTCTCTCGCTGCTGCGGTGCGACGAGTCTTCGGTAGATCCCTTGGGCTTGTCGGAGCCCGGCGACTTGATACTCTCCAGGCTCACGCGAGAACGCGGCACGCCCTGCTTGCCCAGGAATTTGCGCAGGCCGTCGCGTTCAGGAATGTACAGATCAGACTCCATCTGGTCGTTGGTCAGCGTGCGCGCCACCTGTTCGCCCAGCACCTCCATGACTCTGGCGATGGACTTTGGAGTGCCGACAACCTCAACCACCCGCTCGCGGCTGTCGGCAATGCGCTCGCGGTACACGTACACGCGACGTGCCGCACAGTCTACGCGGGTGTTGATCAGCGTTTCGCTCTTTTGCCCGATGATGGCACCGCAGGTCTTGTGCGGCATCAACAGCCGGATAGGGACAAACGGCTGAGACACATCGACTTCCTTGGTACCGCGGCCGCGCGTCTGCGGCGGGTAGTCGACATGCATGCCTTGAGAGATAAAGTGCTCGGCGAGCTCGCAGAATGCCTACGAGGAGATTCGAGCCCATGAAGAGACGGGATGTGACGGAGTTAGAGAAGCAGGAATGGTGAAGAAGAGCAGGAATTTAATGGGCGAAGAAGCGGACGGAGCTGGACTGGCACGATGTCAGCAGTGCAGAGCAGGGAGGGAGGATCCTCCCCAAGGCAGGAGAGGAAAAGGAGCCGCTTGTATGAAGCCCAGAGCAGCGAAAATAGCCGGTCAAAGAAGTAGTTTGTGCACTACACTCGGTCAACAACACCCCCACACATGCGTATCGCAGGCATAACTGAGCAACATACCTTGGAAATGTCCTGGACCGTGCCCTTGACTACCAAAATGCGATCCTGGCGGTCATTAGTCTCGTTGGAAATGCGCCAGTCCACGGTGCTTACAGCACGGCGAAGCTTTGTGAGGTGCGCCCCACGCAGCCCAATGATGATGCCGCCGTCCTCGTAGGGAAACACGCAGCGCATGCTAATCTTGTCTGCCGACGGCGACCGAGACCGAGACCGTGAGCGGGAGCGCGAGCGCGAGCGTGAGCGCGACCGGCGCCGGTGTGTATCACGGCTACGGCGGCGGCTCCGCCGTCTATGGCGAGAACGGCTCCGCGACCGTGACCGCGACCGCGACGCTGAACGTGCACTTGACCTGCGCCGAGACCGCGAGCGGGAGCGAGAGCGCGACCGGGGAGAGGTGCTGCGCTTGCTCCGCCGGCTGTGGCGATGACTGTCCCGACTGTCCTTTGAGCTACGCTTCTCGCTCCGCCGATGGCGGTTGCTGCGCTCGCGCTCGGACGCCTCGACATCCTCGCCCTCCTCGTTCTCCTCATCCATGTTGCCGGCGCCGCCGCAGTTATCGGGGGATGCACCTGGGGTGCGCAGAATATCTGGCTCGTCGCTGCCGTTCACTAGGCCGCCCATGTCCGTGCCGGTTCCCAGCAGCATGTGCAGCTCCTCAAGCTCGCTCTTCAGCTCATTGGGGGCAGATGTCTCTGCGGGCTTTGCAGGCCCGCGCTTGCTCTGGTAATCGGAGAGGGAGAAGCGCTTGGGCCCCTCGCTCATTGCTGAAATGCTCGTATCTTTTATCTGCAAACAAGAAGCAGGAGTAGCTGAATGTAAACCAAAATTCGAAGACAAGATTTGCGGTGCGGCTGCAGGTATCCACGGATTGTCGCCAGCAATTGGTCAAGCCTCGCAATTTAAATTAAACCCATTATCAGCGGATCAAGCGCAGGCCGGATTTACACGCGAGAATGCCGCTCTGGCGGGCCCGGACCTGGCGCTGTCCAGGATCGTGGCGGTTGGATCTCAAACACACAACGGCATGGTCAGGAACGCGTTTTCCCCGCACTTGCACCTGCGCAGTCCGGTGTCGTGAATGTTTGTCGATACTGGCCCCAATTAATGTTTAAAGAACTAGGAATGCTTCTCCGCACAGGTTGTTTTCCGGGTGAAACCAGTGACATCAGTGCCTGCATGCGCGTTGCCTTTGTGCCAGCCGCGTCCCTTTTTTCCTCTGCTCTTTTGCCTGCCTAGAGAACACACACAGTCTCGACATCCATATTTCTAGCATGCTCGTGGGTAAGTAGGCGACGGCCAGAGCAACAACAGTGCCAGCAGCAGCGATTGCCGGGCTTGCAGATGGAAGATTCGGCACCCGGCTGAAACCGGTTTTTTTTTTGCTTGGCCCATGGTTGCAAAGTAGGAGCAGCCCGCGAAACTGGCAGGATGGCCGCCCGGCGCGACAGCAAGACGGACGAGGCGGACATCGACATTGGCTACGCCGTTGAGCTGGCCAGCGGTGCGCCGGCCTCTGAAACACCACGCGTACCCGAATCTGAAGCTGAACAGCGGCCGATGCTGCGGCTTATTTTCTCGCACGAGGACGGTGGCGTGCTGATCGGCAAGAGCGGTCGCCACATCACCAAGCTCAAAGAATCCACAACGGCATCGTGGTTCGTTTCGCGAAGCAACGAAACCATTGACCGTCTGGTCGTGCTTCGCGGCTCCGTCGATGAGCTTGCCAATGTAAGTAATCCCCCAGCATCACCCCACACACAGCCCCCATTCCCCCGCATTATCTGAAACAACACCTTCCATCTTCCATTATTAGGCGGTGTTTGCCCTGGCCCAGCACTTGGGCCAGCAGGCCGACCGCAGCCGTCCCAGCGACGCGGGCGCGCAGCCGGTGACTCTGCGCTTTCTGTTTCCGTCCGGCGCAATTGGCTCGATTTTGGGGATTGGCGGCGGAACCATTGCAAAGAAGCGCGCCGAGCTCAACGTTAGCTGGCTGCATGTGTTCCACGAGCCCATTCCGTTCACCAACGAGCGCATCATCGAGACTAGCGGCTCGGCGGCGGCATTGCAGGCGGTTGCAAAGTGGTTACTACTGACCACCCTGCCCGACCTGGAGCAGCTGCAGCAGATGGCCGCGCCGTATTGTCCGGTGAGCAACGGGCTGCGCCGGATGTTGCTGCAAGAGCGCCAGCGCTCCTCTTCTGAGCAACGCAGCCCAACTAGCCGTCACTCGAGCAGCGCCAGCAACTATACTGTCGAGCCGAGACTAACCCGCAAGCGATCACACTCTTCGTTTGGGCCGGATGAATACCGGCCGGCAGCAGACAATGCTAGGGATGAGCGCAAGCGGTCGCGCCGCTCGTCTGAAGAGAACGAGCGCCATGGCCATTCGGCGCGGCCAAGATACCATCACGACCACCAATCGCCGACCACGGAGACAATTGTTGTTCCAGACAACATGGCCGGACGCCTGATCGGCCGCAACGGCAACCACCTGGCGCTGCTACGAGAACGCAGTGGCGCGCACATCGAGATGTCGCAGCGAGTGCCTCACGCTGTAGACCGCACCGTCACAATCTCGGGGCGGCCAAGCCAAGTGAGCAGTGCCTGCAAGCTTGTTCGCGACAGCCTCCGCATTTTCAAGGACCTGGCAGCATAACTCATCCCCCACCACTATTTCATCCTCTTTTGGCATCCCAGTCGCGTTTATTTAAAAAGCTAATCAGCGGCTCTGAACAGCATCTTGGTGTACACGGGCTGGCGCTCGATCAGGAGATCCACGGCCTCCTCGACGGCCGTGCACAGACCGACAATGCGCCCATCCCACCTGGCCGCAACTGTTTCGCGGAAGTGCATTGGCGGTGGCTGCACTTCGGCCTGGCTCTTCAAAAAGATTGCTGCCGACACCTCCTTGACTTCGCGTGCGCCCTCAAACGTGACCACACCGTCGATCTGGTCAATGCGGCCCTTCATCCGGCCCTCGGCAATCATGCGCGCGCACATCAGCTCGGCGTCCTCAGCATCGACGCCCAGCACCCGGCCAAGGTTCGCAAACTTGATGTTTGTGTACAGCGACGACAACATGAATATGTTGTGCTCGCGCACCGCATGCTCGAGGGCGGTGGTTTTGCCATCGGCCAGCGGCGTCCGCTGGTGGTCTTCGAGCTGCTCGCTAAACTGCTGCAGCTCCTCGGGTCGGATCAGCCGCTTCAGCACCATCTTTTCCAGCAGCCCAAAGCAGCTCAGCGACGACGCCAGCTTTTCGCGATGCAGCGCCGTCATCACCCGCATCTTCTGCAGGCCCGCCGATGCCAACACTGCACACTTTATCGCGCGCTCGAGCGTCTCAGCCTGCTTTGCAGCATCCTTCAAGTCGGACTGTGATATTGCGTGGTACGTGGTTGCCGCCTCGATGTACTTGCGCGACAGGTCGTTGATCCGTGCCTGCACGTAGCGGTACCGGTTGATCAGCCCGACGTCGGTGACATGTGCCACCAAGGCCGCCGCCCGGCCCTGGGCCTGCATTGCCTGCTCAAACCGCCCGGCCTTTAGGAACAGTTCAATCGTCTTGATGTACATGTCGAATATCTGCGCGTTGGTGTACGACCGCTGCGACTGCTCGAACCGGATGCCCTGCAACTGCTGTGCAGCTTCTTCCCACTTCTCCTCGGACATCAGCATGTCAGCCAGCGCCCGGCGGGTCTCGATAATCACGCTTTCAAACGCCGATGTCCGCTGCTGCACCTTGGACAGCAAGTGCTCCAGCGTTGCCTGCCGCACGTCCTGCCCCAGCTCGCTGGCACTCTGGCTCATCAGCGCAATCAGCTCGCTCAGAACCGCAGTCGAGATTGTCTGTGCCACCTGCTCGTCCACACAGGCGCCGGTGATGTTGAACAGCACTCGCCGCTGCGCATCCGCATCCTGATTCTCTCGCAAATTCAGCTTGTCCAGAATAAACGCGTTCGCCGACTTTGCCGAGCTCTCGGCGGTGTCCAGTGTGTCGCTGCGGAACAGCGCCGATAGCTGTGCGGCTAGCTCTGCGGGGGTCGACATTTGTGCGTGCTGGCTAAATATAACTGCAAAAAAAAAGAGTCGAGAAGAAGCAAAAAGCGCAGTAATGGCGCTAAGCTGGCTTTGAAGTCTTCTTTTTGTGGAGGCGATCACGTGCGCCGGTTTGCTGTTTAACCCGAGCGGTTCGACAGCTTCGACCAACGGCTCTCTGGGCGGGGAGGGGGCGAGCACCGACACCGCTTAGTGCCGGACACGCTGGAGCCGAGGGCTAACACCGGCTGACGTCATTCCAGAATGCACTGCCCGCCAAACTTGCGCTTCAGACGACGCATCGCGGAGCCAAGCCACCCCTGCAGCAGGCAAATGTGCCTCAGCCACAAACAATCCACATGGGGGCGAGCATATATGCACCACAACAAACGGCGTCTTTGGCTCGCGCCGTCCTGTCGGACATCCAGGTTACCAGACATTCTGCCGCGTCTCGAGCCCAGCGCTCTCTTTTCTTCTCTCACCACCACTCCTCTGACAATGCTCACCTCGCCAGCCAACCCCCACCGCGTCTCGTCGCTGTCACACACCCTGCCGCCAGACCATCCCGCACTGGTGTCAATGGCTAAACGTAACAGTGTATTTTACCGCCGGCCCAAGGCCTCGTTGGAGCCGCGCCAGCAATTGCAGCCTGGCACCCGCCGCTCTAGCCGCACCTCGCTGCTCCACACGCAATCCCTCGGGCGTAGCCCTGAGACGACAAAGCGCGACTCCAGCTACAGCAGCAGATACAATGTCGGCAGACGTATTGTAGCCAAGACCGACGCTGAAGCGGAGCTACGGTACATGTTGAGCCAAGAGCTGCCATTCGCCCACTGCTTCTTTACCCCGGATACGCATGAGTTCCTATGGACCACCAGTTCAGCAAGCGCCGAACGGCCGGTTACAATAGCCGCCAAACGAACCACTTGTGCGGCGGAAGCTTCAAAATACTATCCGCCGACGCCCGAGATTGTGCTGTCAATTGTCGAGAGCCTGCACATGTCTTTCCGGAGCGACATCTGCTGGGCAATCATCTCGTTTGAGCGTCGGTTGCCTAAAATCCACGACTTTATTTGGCGCCTGTTTGATGGCACCAAAGTTGACCTATGGACCGGGCTGGCCTGTCTGGTGCTGCTCAAACGGTTTCGCTGCCGGCAGCCGCAGTGCCACGACGCGCCCTACGAGGCGCCGTATACGCTGTTTCTGGGCATTTTCCTTCTGGCCGTCGAGCAGTGTGTGCGGACCGATGACCCCGAGATTTTCACACTGCCCAGCATTGCCCGCATTCTCGACACGTGGTACCAACCTAAGGATTTAATGCGCATCCGCCAGGAGACATTTTTCCAGCTTGGCTGTCGTGCATGGATCAGCAAGGAGGATATTGTCAACCATGCCGCGCACAACATGTTTGACGTGTACAACATCGACACGTCGTATCGCCACTATGAACAGCGCCAGCAGATGCGCATGCAGGTTGTGGCCGAGGAGCGCCGCAGGGAAGAGGACCGCCAGCGCCTGATTGCCCGTCTGGAGCGCTACATGTACCGCACGCCCCACGACTCCATTGGCAGCTGGAACACCAACACCATGTACTGCACCGAGTCGCGCTTTTTGTTTCGCCATCTGCCGTGGTTTCCAGGCGCAGTGACACCCATCCACGTCACCGCCCGCTCCGAGCAGGCACGTCTATATGTCAAGGACAAACCGCACGGACTGGTATTTAGCCCGCTTCTGCCCGCACTACGCTCGCGCGTGTCAGGCACTGCCAATTAAACATGTTGCTTTGTTATCTTGTACTAAAAAGTGTCAATTTTTGTTTAATCTAGAGGGTTGGAATCGTGTCAGCTTAAAAACGGCAAACAAAAATGTAGCAGCAAACAAAACTGCAAAAAAAATTCCGCAACGGGGAATTGAACCCCGGCCGTCACGGTGAGAGCGTGAAATCCTAG
>JANBPA010000297.1:0-15053 GCA_027575275.1 Coemansia sp. RSA 2711
GCAGTCTGGCGCACACGTGCCAGCATTGTTGGAGTGTGTTTTGGAGATGTTTGACTGTAAATGTAACTACACAAGGCCGGTATGAAGCCGGCCACTATTTTGAATGAAAATTTTGGGCGGGGAGCAAGTCCGCTGAAGTGCTTTTTGGCTGTGCGGCGCTTCAAGTCGCCGATTGCGTCAGGCCATCGTCAGTGCCGTTGGATCCGTCATGTATACGCAATAACGGCAATGCTGTGATGCACAAGCGGCATTCGGTAGACAGACACGCGCGGGCAAGCGTCCTAGCCGCCGCTCTTGCACAGCGGACAGGTGCACTCGCGATCGTGGTCGTCGTTGCAGCTGCGGACAGCAAATGCGAACTGGGCCTTGGAAAGCATCGCGGCGACGGTTAGAGGCGGTATGAATTTATTCGAGATCGCGTACGCGTTCGAGAGGAAGCGGAAGTGGTCTTTTTTTCGCTCGGGGGTTCCGGGCAGTAATAAACAGCTAATGGACAGAGTGCAAAAGTGGGGATGGATAGGAACCGTTAAACGAGGGAGGAAGCTGGCGGTAAAAACAAAGGAACTTTTATATGCAGCATCGTCTGAGCAGGCCGGTAAAAGCAGCCAGGCTTTTCTCGCACTCTCTTTGGTTGGTGTTTGCCAGGACAAACGGCAGAGCGCCGCCACCGCTCCAGATGAATCCAAATAAGAAAACAGCCCAGCAATTATTTTTGGGGGCAGATATGAATGAATGATGCGAGAAAGAAGAGCGGTTTTGCAAGACACGGACAGACAATTGCAAAGCCTTGTTGGCCGGCTCAGGAGTTGCCGAGCACTGAAGCCGGAAAGAGCCCGAAACGACCGGCCCACTTTTTACAGGACCCTGTTTTGGGCCATGCCGGTGAAATGCGGTAGAATTTCTTGCTTGCCAGCGGTTCGGAAGGAAGCCGATGAGCGCCGCTGGCCAGGTGGAGCGTGTGATTCCGGTACACGGACTCCCGGAGCCGTCGCACACGCAGGCTGATTCCGGCCATTTGTTGGGCGCGAATAACGCCACTTGTCCCGAGGACGCAGAGTTTATCACAGGGGATATATGACCGAGGCGCGGATAATGCCGCAGGCAGTCTGTTCCAAATCCGGCTATATCTGCATGCACGCAACAATGCCCTGCTCGGGAGCATGCGCGGAGAGTCTGCGACGACTGACGCAAGAGAAACGCTATTCAGCTCTCAGTGGGCTGTGTTCCGACTGGGAGCATTGGCTGCGGTGCTCGTTTAGACACTCACCGTGAATGATGGATGCAATATCCATTACTGGCAGCGATTGGGGCAAATCCAAAACAGACAGCGCATTGTGTGCTGGCAGGCAATTATGCAGTCAAGCTTTGGTGCCGCGAGCATGGTCATATACTGGGCGCACACGCTACCACGTCTGTGTGTCGACAGCAAACACCGGTGCAAAAGATAAACACGAGTCGAGTGAGAGCGAATTGGTACTGAGAACCCCGAAACAATGGCGTGTACCTCAACCGTCGGCGTGTTTATTATTTGCCGAGCTGCGCTACTGCGACACGGGTCCTTTGACTGCCAGCACAACCGAGCATCTTCATAATATTTACGCTATTGCACGACCAAAATAGAATCGACCAAAATGCCGTCGTGGTGCTCAAAGGCCCTATTTGAAAGCGGGTGGCGATTGCCAGAAGTCTTCCAAAGGGGGCACTGGCGTGCTCATTCAATCGTGGTGTTGTTATTTATTCAGACGCCGCCAAATTGCGAGCTTTGTCCGTCGGCTGACTGTTATCGTATCATTTCGGATCAGGATTCAGGATCAGTGCTGTTTCAAGGACTGGCAATTCGTAGTATTTGGCACGGGCGGGCAGCAGGCCTTCAGCAAAAGCAGTGTGGCGAGCGCCTCCACGCATCACACGTGCCGCAGCCCCAAAACTACCACGATGCTACTGCTTGTGCTCAAGGCACTGCAGGGCGCCTCTGCAGCATTGAGGATAGCACCTTGCCCAGCTGTCGCTAGTTTTCTGGTTCGCACCTACCCCCCGATTCAAACGCAACAAAAAAGAGCCGGCCGTGGTATTCACACCGACAATTGCGCAATGCATAGCCACACACGCTCTCCAACGTCATCCAACCACCATTTGCACGACCACGATGAGAACTGCGCGGGCGGCGAACGGCTTCGCGTAACGGCCGACGGCGATTGTGAAGCGAGCGAGCAGGAGGCCGAGGCGAATGCACTGATGGACGTTGTGGCGGCATTTCTGAGCTACAAGACATTTGTGCTGAATAGCGGGATATATCGGCGGCTGCACCATATTGACGAGCTCTCAGAGCGCCATAGAGAGATTGTCTCGTCGCTGGGGACAATCGACAAAATCAAGAACGCCGAAAAGCTAGTTCGCGAGAACTACAAGTTTGTGCTCGGGCTTGTGCACTCGAGCTCGGTTGGCGAAATGCCCAATCCAGTGGATGATCCCGAAGAGTTCAAGCGCTGGTACCAGTCGTTTTGTGAGTCGCGCACGCGTGCCGGCAGCGCGATGGCCAAAAGCTCCCATATGGAAAAGGTGCTTAGCACGCTGAAACAGTTTGTGCGCGACTGGTCCGAGGAGGGCGAGCGCGAGCGCGCGCAGACCTATGGACCAATTCTACAGGCCTTAGAAGATGAGTTTGCCCATGTTGCACCCAGGGATCGGGGCAACATCCACGTGCTGGTGCCGGGTGCGGGCTTGGGCCGGCTGGCATTCGACATCTGCTGCCGTGGATTCAGCTGTCAGGGAAACGAGTTTTCGTACTTTATGCTGCTGGCGTCCAACTTTATCCTCAACAAGTCTGAGGTGGTAAACCAACACACAATCTACCCATTTGTGCATCAGTTCTCCAACGTGGTGTCCGCAAGCGACCAGCTGCGCGCAGTGCGCGTTCCCGATGTGCTGCCGAGCGAGATGCCCTATGCAGAGACGGCACGCTTTTCAATGTCAGCTGGAGACTTTATCGAGATATACGGCGCCGAGGACCAGTGGGCACAGTGGGACGCGATCGTCACCTGCTTCTTTATGGACACAGCCAACAATGTGCTGGCGTACCTGGACGCAATGTGGAACGCGATGAAGCCTGGTGCGGTGTGGATCAACATTGGCCCGCTGCTCTGGCACTTTGACAACATTGAAGGCGAATCGTCAATCGAGCTTACCCGCGACGAGTTTGTTGCACTGGTGACCAAAGTTGGGTTCGTCATGGAAGAGCAGCAGTTCAAGAAGCGCATATCGGCGACATACACGGCGAATTCGCGAAGCATGCTGCAGTACACATACCACAGCTTTATGTGCGTGGCTCGCAAGCCCGAATAGCTAGCATGGTTAAAGCTTTATTGATAGTAGGCAGCAGCCAATAACTCGGATGGCTAATAAAGCTATCTCTTCTTGGAGGTGATGCGGCTAACAGCACTCTTGATCGCGTGCGCGCACTTTTCAATCTCCTTGCGTGTGTGTGCCGACGATACGCAGATGCGGATGCTCGAGTTGGGCAGCAGGCGCTCGTGCTCGTCAACATATGTCGCACGCATCAGCAGCACGCCGTCCTTTAGCGCCTCCTCCGACAGTTCGATCAACACGCGATCAATGTCGGTCTTGGTCCACGTGCCACCAGACCGCTTCATGCGGACCAGCGTCTCGGGCGACAGACGAATATGGATCAGCGGACTTTCGGCCATGCCGTCGACCTGCAGCCCCGGGATGCGCTTGAGCAGAGTGCGCATCAGCGTCGTGTTCTCGCGCATGCTGACAAGATAGTTGTCCGGATCAGCCTCCAGCGCCTGGATGGCATCCGATGCGGCGATGGTAAGGATGCCGGGCATCGACGCCGAGAAGCAGTATCCGAGGCCCGAAAGGCGCTGGTGTTCCACCAGATCCTTGTCGGCGCAGCAGAAGCCGCCCGACGCACCAATTGCAAAGCACAGCGAGCCGATAAGCAGATCCACCTCGTGGGGGTCAATGTTAAAGTGGTCGGTCAGACCGGCGCCACGCTTGCCCAGCACGCCAAACGAATACGACTCGTCCAGGATGATGCGGAACTTGTAGCGGTGCTTGAGCTCAACCAGCTCGGCCAGCGGCGCAATGTCGCCGGTGTTCTGGAACAGGCCCTCGGTCACAATAAACTTGCGTGGAAGTGCATTCTTGCCGCGGCGGCCCACAAGCTGCTTGTTGACGTCCTTGAGGATGCGCTCCATGTCGGCCACGTCATTGTGCTTGTACCAGTACACCTTGCTACGGGACAGGTAGATGGCCTTTTGCACGGCGAAGTTGACGCCCTCGTCGGCAACAATGATATCGCTGCGCTTGGAGAAGCAGGGGATAACCGACAATGTGGTAGTGATGGCCTGGCTGTAGAGAATTGCCGACGAGTGACCGATAAAGGCCGCCAGCTGCTTCTCCAACTCCATATGCACATCCAGGGTGCCATAGAAGCCCGGCGGGCCGCACGAGCCCACGCCGTACTTGCGCAGAGATTCAACCGCATGCTTGCCCAGCTCGGGGCTGTCCAGGAACCCCAAAAAGTTGTACGATGCAAAGTTCAGCACCGGCTTGTTGTTGGTTCCCGAAGCCAGGCGCACCTTGGTGCCGTTCGGGCCGTCAATCATCACCGACTTGTCCAGCGCCTCGCGCTCAAACTCGGTGAGCGGCGGGACCAGAGGCTCGGGCTTCCACTCCTCGACCAGCTCGTCAATCTCCCTCTCGGACAGCTCGATTTCGTTGGTGCCGATGTTGTACTTTTGCTTGGTGATGTACCACACAATAAAGCCAATCAGGCACACCTCGAGAAACGTGCGGAATGGGTCGTCCTTGTACGAGCTCTTGATATAGCGCAGGGCCATGCGGAAGCTGATGTCCCATGCCTTGCGCAAGAGACCACGGCCGGCTTCGTCATCGACAACAATGGCAGCCGCCGGCGACGCAGATGCAGCGAATGAGGCTGCAGATTCCATCTCGGATTACGCGCAGATGAGCCTTCTTGCTGAAAACCGAAACAAAGAACTAAGCAAAAGTAGGGGGGAGAAGAAAGAGGCGCACGCCCAGGACTTGGGCTGGCGGCGGAAATTGCGCCGTGCCGATCACAACACGATCGACAGCTGGGCCTCGAATCAGGATAATTCTAATTCGCAGATCAGGATCAGGTCAAGTGTACAGAATAAGCCGCCGACCAAGCCGTCACTGCGTTGGCTTGCCAAGGCGACCGGGGCCGCCCGCAAAGTGTGGTCGTGTGGCCGGGAGCGCCGGCTGGTTTCCTGGGGGTTCGACTCCCCACCGTCGTCATAATAGATTAAAACAGGTCGTTTTAACCGTCGATCTGATTTATGTCTATACCTTTTTGCGGCTATTGTTTTTTTTTTGCGGGTCCTTTTCTCCGTTTTCTATTTTATGCCTGTCCTTTCGCCCGCGAATCGGGGCGGCACGGTTGGAAGCGGTCTATGAGCTACTGGGGCTGGCTTCGGTGGAGCTTTCCGGACGCCCGAAATGCGCTGGGAAAGGAATTGGCAGCTGCTAAATGCCACAGTCTACGTCGACAGCCAGCACACGCAATATTGCTGGATCGCGGCACAAACAGAACTCGACTGACTCTGAGAACAAACTGCCCGGAGCGTGTCTGCGTCCGGGCGATACACACTGGGCGGATCGCGCGTTGTCCGCAGCAGCAGGATCCATCGACGCTGGACGCCGACATTGCCAGGCTGGTCTCTGAGCTGGTTGGGCAGCTTGGCGATCGATCGGCCGACATTCCCGAGATATGGGCAAAATACGACCAGCTAAAAATCCGGCGTGTGCTACTGTATATTCCCTACGAGTCGTGGCTGGCGCTGCTAAAGACGTGCCAGCGAACGCCGACATCCAAACAGCCGACACTCCCGCCGGCTCATGTCAAAGGCATGTTTTCGTCCCACCAGGACGGTAGATCGTCGGCGGCACCTGGTGGACTCGATGCTGGCAGGCAGTCGACGTGGACACGGGGACTTTCCAAGCGACGAGCGCTGATGTTCCTTGGCGACATGTGGCGGTACTCGGGGATGACCCGGCCTTCGAAACGACGCAGTGATTTTAGCGACCCTTATTTGGATAGCCGGCTGCCTGGGAGTGGAGTCGCTGCCGACTCGGTCCACTCTGTATGGCGACCGGCAGCGCGGCACTATAACATTGCTTTAGATGCAATTGGTCGGGACTGCACGTCTGCTATTGACGAGCTAATACTGCTGCATCGCGATATGCGATCACACAGCATCAGAGAGGACACAATTACCTTCAACACGCTGCTCAATGGCTGCCGACGATTGCGCGCGTGGGGGTTTTTCCGCGAAGTGGAGGCGCAAATGCGCCAGCGTGACGAGTGGGGAATCACCCGCATGGACGTCACGTCGTGGGCAACACTTGTACAGGGGTATCGCGAATGCAAAGACTGGGAAGCCGCTGACCGGTGCGTGGCTGAAGTGAGCAGCGCGTGCCGCACATGGTATCGGCTGCAAACTGACGGCAAGGTCGCTGACAGCGGAATCAAGCCCACGGTCGAGCTGTGGAGCACGATTGTCAACGTATATGCGGCTCGCGACATGGTCCCTGAGATGCTTGCCTCTCGTCGTGTTATGCAGGGTTTCGGACTGTCGATGAGCGCGCACACCTTTGCGCCGATATTTGCCGCGCTCCACCGAGCGCGCCGGTCGCTAGCTCGCCAGAAGAAGGACGCGTGGCCG
The DNA here is from genome assembly GCA_027575275.1 of Coemansia sp. RSA 2711. Lineage (NCBI taxonomy): Eukaryota > Fungi > Kickxellomycota > Kickxellomycetes > Kickxellales > Kickxellaceae > Coemansia > Coemansia sp. RSA 2711. The sequence goes on from JANBPA010000297.1 coordinate 6,732, forward strand.
GCAATCGAGCTGGCGCTGGACGAGTACGAGGCCATGCGCGCCAGCAATGTTTCGCCCAACGCGACTATCTTGACTAATTTGGCACTGACTGTTGGGCTAAGCAATACGTTTGCCCAACCCGATCATGCGCAAGGTGGCCGGGATGACAGGGTGCTTGCCAGGCTCAGCGCCGTCAATAGCACTGTTGCCCGCGAGCTAGAGTCTATGCTTACACGAGCGCACGACCCGCACACCTATGCTGCGCTGTTGAACTTGAGCAGTAAATCGGGCTCGCTAGATGATATCCGGGCCGTGTGGGCATCGCTAATTTCCGAAGTGCGGTTTGCACGCATTACTCCAACGCAGCCGCTGTTGACGTCGCTGACCCTGTCAGCATATATGAACGCGTTGATTGCTTGCAGGCGGTATGAGGAGGCTATATCTGCGTTCTACGTGCATGTCACGCCGGATACCGCTATTAAAGGATCGTTTAAACGACCCGACATTGCCGCACCCAAGCTGCTGTCTGCCGACCATTCAGTCTACAATGCTGCGCTCCAGGCCTTTGCTCGAGCAGACCGGCATCGAGCGTGCGTTCACGTGCTGCGTCAAATGGTCGGCTCTGGGATCCAGCCTAGCGCCCTGGCCATCAGATATTCACTGCTACCACCCGATTATGACGCGCAAAAGTCTCGATCTCTGCGCTATACCCGGCGGTGGTCGCTTCCGCTGGCGACTGCACGTGATATATGGCAGGTTGTCATAAATTCCCGCCAGCGAGAGTGGGCTCGGGGTGCTCGTGGGCCACCCACGCACGCACCCGACGACCGTCTTCCGGTCATTGTCAACGATATTGCGGCACAGCTCATTCGGATCGCCGCGTACGCGCGAAACGTAGAGTTTGGTGAAGAGGTTTTTGATGCGCTCAACAGAGAAGCGGCCTATTTCGGGATGGCCCCTCAGCACGCTGGCAGCGATAGTGCAGACGCGGACGGCCACGGTACGCCGGTCTCTGCAAGCAATACGTTTCCAGAGGACTTGCAGTGCGCACCCAATGTGCGCACCTACACCTCGATGATCACCTTGTACTGCAACAACGCTGACTTGCCAGGCGTCAGCAAAATGTGGGCGCAAATGATCAACGACGGTATTGAGCCCACCTTGCACACGTACACCAGCTTAATTACGGCCTTGCACAAGATTGCACTGCGGAAGCGGTGGAAGAAGTCGCGTGAGCAAGCCAGAATGCCCACACGGCCGACAGCGGTTTGGGAGCACAGCGACGAGGTGGAACTGCCTGCGGACGACGGCCTGCGCTTTGGCGGATCTGGTATGGGTGACAGGATTGATCAAATATGGTCGCCCACGTCACACGACACGACCATCAAACGCGTCGAAGATCGGGTTGTTAATGCTGCTTTCCAGACAGGCAACACGAGGCAGGGCGCACAGCAAACGCAAAATGGCGATGACTCACAGCTGAACCTCGATATACCTCTGAGCACGCTGCTGCTGTGGTACCACTCGTCACGCATTCGCGATACTGTAGACAGCGTTGGGCGCAGCCAGGCGAACCGAAGCTCGCTGATTGACGAGGGGACGGCAGAGGACATTGAGCGCGTTATGCGCGTGTGTCAGGCGGTTGAAGAGAAGGGCCTGACGCCCGACTACCGGTTCCACGTGGCGCTGGCCAACTTCTTCGAGACCTGCGGCGATGGCAAGAGCGCCGAGCTTGTCCGTAGGCACATGGATGATGCGCCTTGAGACCGCTCTGCGGGCACGCCCGATCAACCCGGGCTTTTGCACAACTCGGCTCGCAGGCTGACTTTCAGAAGCGCGCAGCCTGCCCCCCTTTCCTGCCTCTTATCAGCGCTTGTATTTTTGGCACCGAATTTTCTTGTCCGTTATTTTCTTATTGTAAATGTCGACACGATACAGCAAGGTCTTGACACGGCAAAATGCGCAAATGTTTGTCGGCGGGGCGCTGCTCACATTAACGCTTGGAAATTTGTGGTTGCAAGCGCGCAAAGAGCGCACTGCCGAGCTCCACCAGCGCCTGCGCTCAGTGCAGCGGCACATGTACTGGAGCATGTCGCCACTGCAGCGCGTGGACGTGCTGGTTGAGAGCGACCTGGTAGCATACTATAGACGACGGCGACGGCAACACCGAATGTGGAATACTGCCAGCGCCAATTCGTGGTGGAACGGCAAGGTATTGGGATTCAGCAGCTGGACCGCAAAGCCCGGAGCTGTGGCTCGGCAAGCTGACTTGCTGAAGATTGCGGCTGGCCGCCACGTTGCTGCCGGATGGAGTGAGACCAAGCGGGCTGCCAGCGCAGGTGGCAGCTGGGCGGCGGACCGGATCAAGGATGCGGTCTGGTGGAGGGAAGCAACGGCGTATCTGGTCGACCACTGGAACGAGGAGAAGATAAAGTGGCAGCACGCACACGCGCATGCCATTGAGACAGTCCACCCAGCGTACTCGAGGTCCAGGGTGCCTGAATCCAAGTGATTCTAGGTATCCTCTGTATTAGGAGTTTGTTACAAGTCGCAATGCCAGGTAAAAAAAATAATAGACGGTTATCTCTTCTGCGCCATACCGCCAGTTTTTTGGATATACGTGGCGACATGTGAGAGCTCCTTTTCCTCAATATACGATGGACCCGAATGGCTCATCAGCTCGTTGTCGCTGGCAACCAACGGGAACCACTCCAGGTCTGTGTAGTTGTCGGACGCCTTGACGTTCCGCAGAGGCATAATGCAGGTCATGATCTGCGGCGAGCCGTCGGGCATGCCCATGCGCCCCTGCGAGTCCATGGTCAGCTCCGCGCCAACGCTCGCCGACTGCGCGGTTGCCGAGTACGCATCCATCAGCCCTGGCTGGCGCCGCGACATGGAGCCGCCTGTGTATCGCGATGCCAGGTCGTCGGTAATGGACCCGTCCACCCGAGTATCGGTGAACATGGTGTCGTCGGAAAACGGATCGCCCTCCAGCCGCTTGCCGGGCTTGTAAGAGCCGTCAAGCTCCATTGCCAGCAGCTGCATCTCCTCCTTCTGGTGCTCCTCTAGATGCTTCTTGCGGTCCCGCTTGCGCTTGAACAGCCACCCAACCACGCCCAACACAACCAACACGACCACTCCGCCAACCACGCCACCAATAATCGGACCAATGCTGGTCTTGCCGTCGCCTGAAGAGGCGGCAGCTTCAGAAGACCCCGTATCCTTTGTAGAGTCCAAACCCGTCTCGGAGGCTGTGCTGCTGTCTTTGTGTGCTGACGAGGGTCTGAATGTCTGGAGGTCTGCGGTGCCAGTGTCAATAATTTCCAGCGACAAGTACGTCGAGTCGTCGCCATTCTTGTCTGTTGTGGTCTTTGGAATGCCAACAAACGATGACACTCTTACGTTGTCGTTCATGAACACAATGTAGCTTGTGTACGGCGAATCGTTTGTGACCGTTTTGGTCTTGCCATCCACAGTGGTGGTGAGGGTCTCTGTCTGGGTGCCGATGTCTGTCGAGGTGCGCGTGAACGCCGTGATGGGCGACGCCAGTGCCAACAATAGCGCAGCAGCCTGGACCACGGTTAGCCGCCTTGGATCCAGCATGGCGGCAGCGTTTGGTTTTTATTTTGCGAGGGCAAGCTCCCGTGAATAGCGAAAGAGTAAGAGCAGATTATGTGGTGTAGAAAAGGGTCGAAAGCTCCCTGTCTTCCAGCTCCAGGTGCAATAACAACAATAATAGTATTTTGGCACTGCAAGAAAGAAGGAGAGGCGAGCGACCTCTTGGCCCAGCAACCACGCCTGTCTCGAAGTAATTCTGCTCGATCTGGTGTTTTGGTGCTGCACATCGTGCATCCGTGAAAGTGCGAATAATTTGCCTCTGGGCATGCAGCAGGGATACGATCGACCATTTCGAGAATAATTTCCCTAGTGAGAGAAATCAGCGCGTCCTGCTCAGCTGCAGCTACTATTGGCTAGAGCGGCTATCGGGGTTGTCATTGACAACCCTAGCTCTAGGTCTGCCCGCCAAATATAGCAGACGGTCCGGGCTGCAAAACCGGCTGCAAAGCTTCGGCTATATAGCGGCAGGGGCGCCGCTGCCTGCCTCGTTTTCATAAACAGGCATCTTATAAAGGAGGTGCGTTGCTGGTTTGGATGCCCACAGCTGCAGACTCGCCAGTGCCAACCCAGTCGGGTGTTGTGATGCCTATCTATAAAGCGTTGAGCGCTATATTGAAACTGGTAAGGAAAAAAACAACTTTGAAGAAAGGCAGTGTAGACGTGTGGCACCAAACACTCATCACAGTCTCGCTCTGAGGTGCGGCGAAAGCGAAAAGCGCAGCGCAATTAGCCCGATCGTAGCCGAGGTGTAGCCCATGGTCACCAGGGTAATTGCTGGCTTTATCCACAGGGTGCTGAGATACGCGCTTGCCCAGTCGATGTAAAATACCTTGAGAATTGGAATTGAAACAGCCGTTGTCAGGACCATCCACTTGATTATCTGCGTGCCACCCAGCAGCCAGCTTTCCTTGTCGCTCTTGTCAAGCTGGCCCAGCGGATACATAGGAACAATTGCGCCAGCAGAGATGCTGAAGATGGCCGTAAACAAAGTCAGCGCATCATAGCTCTTTGCTGTAAACCATAAGACCCCGGTAGCCAGAGCGGCAACAAAATGGATCATGAGCATTCCGTTCAAGTGCCCAAACGCCTTGATAAAATGGTGGAGCATAATGGCGCCCAGCACGGTGCAGCCGTTGGCCAGGCCCATTAACAGACCAATGTGCTCAACCGACGTGTTCAGCGTCACTGCATGGGCTACAGGTTGCAATATTACCTTGTTAGTCGGGTCCTATTAGTGCTTAACAACCAGCTGCTGGCATCGACTTACCTGGCAACAGCCCAATTACGGTTAGAAACCCCGCACCAGCAAGCATATTTTCAATAATTACAAATAGAAGTGGAGCGTCAAAATAATTCTAAGGAGGAAAAGTACGGCTAGCCCATAGTTTTGCCGACGGCCGCCAAATATATGCGACAAAGCATGGCGGCAAACCTACTTTCTTTCAATAATTTTTGCAATAATTTTGCCAGTAGTACGCCGGTTATTACGACCCCTGAGCTGGGTAGCCAATAGGCGGGGTGCAATTTATTTGCCCTAATGTCAGTAACGGTGCCGATTTGATACGCACTCACGGCGTTTTCAGTGGTACAGCACTAGCTATGGCTATTTATTTAGACCAAGAAACTACTGGGCAGCGCGAGTTGCTGGCCACAAACGCCTCTTGCTATGCTCAGCGCTTGATCTTGGCTGCAGGCTAGCTACATGAATTTGGCAATATAGTGGCAAGATTGCCTCGGCCGGTTGCGTTTTATAAGCGCGCATTATTAATAATATGGAACTTTGAAGCAAACCCGCTAGAACCTGATTAGATCGTCGTTGCTATCCCTATCCGATGCGGGCTCTGGCTCTGGCATTGGCTCCTCTAGCTGATAGAAGAGCAAGTGGCGATAAAAATCCGAGAGTTTGCCGTCGCGCTCTGCGCGGATATAGTCCATTACCCGAGGTGAGCCGTCCGTGTGGCGATAGGTCTTGCTGAGCGTGTCCATCGATAGCTCGGTGCCGACTTCGCTTATATGCGGAATATTCTCTGAAAATGGCTGATCCGATTCGTCGCTGTACGTCGAGTGCCGGATGTGTCTGTAGACCATCGACGCTCGGCTGATCAGGCCGTTGTCTTCAAGCGGCGTAATTCCCGACGAGTGGAATGCACTGACTGCGCTGGATACCTTGGGCTCATACGAGCCGCCCAGCTCATCTGCCAGCTGCTGCAGGCCTAGCTCGTAAATCCGCTGTTCATGCCGCTCTTCAAGCTTCTTCTTCATGTTTTTGCGGATGACGTATGCCAGAATACACAGCAGAATAAGCACGGCCGCTGCAGCAACACATATACCGGCAATGGCGCCTTTTGACAGGCCGCCGCCTGACTTTGCGCCGCTGGTTGCTGGCTTGAGCGGGTCGTTTCCAGTGAACGCGTTGGCGGACAGTTGCGTCTTGCTCTCCAAGAACGACATGTAGTAGTTGACATGCGTGTAATATGCAAGCGTGTTGTTGTTTGTGCAATAGTCAAGCGGCTTGCCGCCAGGCGTGACAAATGTTGAGAATACGCCGACCAGCTTGGGGATGCCCTGATCGTAGGTAATCAGCGGCCCACCGTAGTCGCCAAGGCAAGGCGCCACTCCGGGCGTCAGCTTGTTACGTGTGCAAATGGCGCGCCCGTTACTGTTCTGGTACAAGTTGACGCCCCCGCACGAAAAGTCATCACCGACGGTGACATTGGCAAAGCTCAGCACGTCATTAGTGGCTACGCCAATCTTATCTGTCGAGCCCCAGCCCATTATGGTCAGCGAGTCGTCGCTCTGGATGTCGCCAGAGTACACTGGAATTCGGTTGACCGCATCCGATATTTGGCTGGCAAGGTTTACTTGCAGCAGCGCAATGTCGTCGATGCCCGATGTCGAGTTGTACGTGTCACTTATGATTATTCTGGATACTTTGGCCACGGGCTGCTGAGCCTTGTTGCTTTTGCCGTAGCCCACGTTCACTTGACCCGGATCAACCGCTTTGCCGGTGCTTGGGTCATAGACACAATACGCCGCAGTGACAATTACCTGCTCGGTCAGAATCGCGCCTGCACAGGCGGTGTTGTCGGTGATCTTGGGGTTTGATATGTACACTGCAAACGGAAACTCGCCGTCGGTCGCGCCTTTGCCGCCGACTACGCGCTTAAGCAACCCAGTTGGTGCCGGTGCGCTCAAGGCCATAGCTCCGACTATATCCAGTGCCGCCAGTCCCAGCCCCGCCATTCCCAACAACCTCATATTTGGAAATCCGCTGTGCGTTGCTGGCGTATATGTATTCAAAGGATAGATGGGTTTATTGGTCGCTAACACGGAGCCAAAAGTGCAGAATAAGCGTAAAACGCAAGAAAGAGCGTCAAAAGTGCAAGGTTTGTCTAAAATGCAGCCCCCAGCCCAAAGAGCAGGGCCGAGTGCAATTGTCAGCCAGCAAGCGCATTGTCTGCAATTGAAGCCGGGCATTTTTTCGAGCTGGGTCGAAAGGGTATTTTTAGTTGCCGGAATCAGGCACAAGGCAATATTTCTAAATTTGTCCACACGCGTTCACATTGGAATGTCCATGATCTCTGCCCGTGGGCTCGGCAAACTGCCAGAATCGCTATCGCTGGCGGCTGTATTGACTGCGCGCGGCGCAAGCTCGTATGTTCCGCCAGAAAGCCGGCTGTACTTTGCTCGGTGTCGACGCACGAAACGCACCAACGCCCACGCCACAGCGACGAATACGGGAAGGAGCGCCAGTACAATCCACGGAGCCAAGTGCCTGGGTGTGTCTGTATCTGCACCTACATTTGGACGATGTGGCTCGTCGGTTGTGTGTGCAGTAAGCTCGTCAATTGGGATCTGGGCAGTGGCAGCAACAAACCCAATGTAGCTGTAGATGTGCGTATAAAATGCCAGACTTGAGTTCTTGGCACACTTGTTGTAGCCCTCTGGCGACATGTCAGTATGATAGCTGTATGTCCCAAACAGTTGAAGCTGGCCATCGATGCGTCCGACCAAGCTAGCACCAAACTCGCCATCACACAGATCATGCCCTGGCCTGAGTTGGTTTTCGGTGCACAAAACACGGCCCTCGACGCCGTTGTAGTTGGCGCTTTGGCGGCAGTGGTTAGAGTCGCTGACAACTACGCTGGTGGTTTTTAACTTTTCTGACCAGGCGCCGCCTGTCGCCTGGTCGTTACCCCAGCCCATGACCTCCAGCTCTTTTCCGGCGTGTATGGTGCCAGTGTAAACTGGAATTCGCTGCACGCTAGGTCCTGATAGATCCAGAGGCTCAACCTGCAACAGCGCAATGTCGTTGGTCATTTCCTTTGGCACGAATTCGTGGTTGACGACAACCTTCACTACCCGCGCATGGCGCTGCTTGCTGCGCTCAATTGAACCATAGCCAACGACCAAATCCCGGTGATCGACGGGCTGGTGCGTGTCGGGATGAACCACGCAAAAGGCGGGCACTATTATAACCTGGCTATGGACAATGGTGCCAACGCATTGTAGCGACCGCTTGTCGTGTGCGTACTGGATGTTTGTAGCAAACGGAAACTCGTCTTTGCCCGCTTCCCGTCCACCAACGATTCGTCTGTTGAGCTTCATAATAAACAACAAAATACAGCTATTCAAAGCGCAAACGATGCGAGAATATCCCTTTGACAAAAGCGCAAAAGCAGAAATCCAATGCCGCCAAGACGGCTCTGCACCTGAGACGGCATG
>JANBPA010000298.1:0-15015 GCA_027575275.1 Coemansia sp. RSA 2711
GAAGCAAGATAGGTTTAGCGCATTGTCTTGGAACTCAGTACAAGATGGCTTAGAAACGCCGCTAAGCTTTTGAAAGAAGTTGGCTAATCTCATAACAGCGCGCAACTAAATCCGAAAAAGGTTGTATTGAACTTAATAAACCGGGTTTGCTATAAAGTAGGATATAGGGTTTCAAAAGTGAGGCAAACTAAGCAAAGCTACTAGTTGCAGCCGGTGCAGCTGGTGCACTTGGCCTCTCCACTGTGGCATTTGCAATTGCACGAATCCATGTTCTGAATATTCGATAGAGTTGGGCTAGGGCGGTTGAAGGCGACTGTAAACTGAGCTAACAATGGTTTCCAAAAAAAATTAAAAGGCGGCAAATGTGTGGATGAGTAAAGCGTGTTTTGCAATTGACGACAAAATGGTTCGCCTTTTATAGCCACAGATATGGCTGTGCACTTTCTCGCCAGGAGAAACTGCGCTTCAAAGCTCGGCCAAAGACAAAGACAAACATTCAAGCACGGATAATATGTGCCATATGTATGAGGGTCATACGTCTGAGGCAAATCGTCTGCAGCAGCGCATTATCCTGTGGGCGATGGGAATAAAGCTCAGGCACTGATGACTGCAATTTTGCGCGTGTGGCATCAGGCAGCTCAGTGAGAAGCAGGCCAGGATAAATGGTTAGTGCGCCTAGAGTGGCTACCCAAGAATAATGAAAGGAATGTGCCCGAGTCAGCACGCGCGCATAGATTAAATGCGCACGCTTCGACTGCCCTGTTGGAACGTATATCGACCCTACGTCACGAGACCATTTGATGAAGTTAGAACCCCGAAAATCAGGTCTGGCTACTGATTCGTGATTACCGCCGATCCTGATCAGCGCCGAAAAAATTCAGACGCGTTGTTTTTTTTGTGGAGCAGCAAACGCGACGAAGACAAATTCTCTTTTTCGCCCCGCTTTATTCTTGATAAAACAAAAAAATAAACGCGGACACTCGACGCGTTATTTTTTGCTTCTTTTGTTTGTTACTTTAAATCTTCACTGAGACACATTCCAACAATGGTAAAGCACGAGCGCGAGGAGGACGAGGTCGTCCAGGACGTGCAGGTGAGCTCGGGCGGCGAAGAGGAGGACGAAGACGAGGTGTACGTGGTCGAGAAGATCATCGACCACAAGAAGGAGCGGAACGGGAACACGCAGTACCTGATAAAGTGGGAGGGGTATCCGGACTCGGAGAACACGTGGGAGGACGAGGACAACGTGTTCGACAAGGACCTGATCAAAAAGTACTGGGAGGAGAAGGACAAGGCAAAGGGCGCACGCGGCCGGGCCGCCAAGGCCAACGGCCGGACGTCGGCGCCATCGACGCCCACACAAGCAACACCCACGCAGGCAGCAAAGCGCAGGAAGGCCGACGAGGAGCCGGCCAACGAGGGGCCCGCGGCCAAGAGCTGGGAATCGCTGATCCAGGAAATTGAAACCATTGACCGCTCGCACGAGGGCGATCTGATTGTGATTATCAACTGGAAGGACGGCAGCTCGTCGGAGCACCCCGTCGACATTGCATACAAAAAGTGCCCGATGAGGATGCTAAAGTTCTACGAGGAGCGGCTCCGGTTCAGAGCAAAGTAGAACCCGGCCCTGCCTCCTTGCTCCCCGCATCGTTTCTTACTTTCTTTCATTCCTCCAAGAGAACAGCATTTTTTGGATCCAGCTCCGCCCGGATCCCGCGCGGGATCGTTGGGTGCCAGCAAACTGCGCTCCGGCCAGTCATGTGATCTGAGACAGCGCAACACGTGCGCTGGCTTTCTGGCCGCCGCCCGATTGGCCACGTTCGACACGTCGAGCACGCAAAAAATCCAACCGGGGGGCAAACGTGACCACCGCCGTCTGCTATTGGGCAGTTCCGGCCAGACAACACGTGGCTCGATTTTCTTTTTTTCACTCAGAACCAGGGAGGGGGCGAGGCTAGCCAGCGCGAGGCTTCTTTCCCTCCAACTCCACTTTTTCGCTCTACTCGTGACTAGGCTCCATCATCATCTCAGTTTTCCGTGCTTCGCCTCTCCTTTGGCATCACCGAAATTGCATTTGCAACTTTAGAGCGGCCGATATCAGACCCCGAGTATGAGCACATCATCGCCGGACTCGAGCGTGTTGCTGACCGTGGAGGACAAAGTGAACGTCCGCAGCGGCGGGCCGTTTGCAGCCATTGCGCCGCGCACGGCGGCAGTACCGCAGGCTATTGCACCAGCCACGGGCAGTCGAGCCGAGGGCGTGCCGCTGGCCAGCACCAGCAGCACGAACAATGCCAGCGGCGACGAGGGCGACATGACACCGAAGCGCAAGCGCGGGAAGGACCTGGCTGAGCCCGGGTCGCCCGAATGGCAGCGGATGCGGCGCGATAGCCACAAGGAGGTCGAGCGGCGCCGGCGAGAGGTGATCAATAACGGGATCGATCGGCTAGCGGAGCTGGTGCCCGGTGCGGAGAAGAACAAGGGCCGGATCATCGCGCAGGCGGTTGACTACATCCACCGGCTGCGCACAAACGAGGAGAAGAACATTGAGAAGTGGACCATCGAGAAGCTACTGGCGGACCAGGCGATCTCCGAGCTCACCAGCCAGGTCGAGAGCCTAAAAGCCGAGAACAAGAAGCTCCGGAAGAAGGCCAAGGGTCTGGGCGGCGAGCCTGATTCCCCAGAGAGCAACGAGCAGGAGCACGGGGCTGCGGACGAGGGCGAGATGCTGCTGGACGCGGTGGCTGCGGCTGCGGCCGACATTGCCGCCGGGGCGTCAGAGGACGCGCCGCGAAAGTCCAGGCAAGCCAAGGGCAAGAGAAAGGGCAAAGAATGACCCCGTTATTCGTTCATGTAGCAACACTCCGCAAACGGACCTTCGCATTGCTTTTTTCTACTCTATTGCTGGTACGATTTTTTTCAGTATATTTTCTCTGCAAAGCAATGCCAAGTCGCCAAGAACAGGCCGGGTGACAGGTAACCGCAGAAAAGGCCAATCCGAGCGCGTCTATGAGGGAGGATTTAGATGAGGCCCTCTTCCTCCATGCGCTGTCTCATCAGCACGCCCATCTGCGCCGGGCTCTGCGACACCAGCACGTTGGCCTTCTCCAGAGCCTTGATCTTGTCCTGGGCCGTGCCCTTGCCGCCGGCAATGATGGCGCCGGCGTGACCCATGCGGCGGCCGGGGGGCGCGGTCAGGCCAGCGATGAACGAGACCACGGGCTTGGGCTGCGCGCGCGACAGGTTGTTCTCGATCAGGAACTCGGCAGCCTGCTCCTCGGCCGAACCGCCGATCTCACCAATCATCACGATGCCCTCGGTGGCCGGGTCCTCGAGGAAGATCTTCAGGCAGTCGATGAAGTTTGTGCCGTTGAAGGGGTCGCCGCCGATGCCCACGCACAGGGTCTGGCCAAGCCCGGCCTGCGTGGTCTGGTTGACCGCCTCGTACGTCAGCGTTCCGGAGCGCGACACAATGCCGATCTTGCCGCGCTTGTGGATGTGGCCAGGCATAATTCCGATCTTGCACGCGTCGGGCGCAATGATGCCGGGGCAGTTGGGGCCCACCAAGCGCGACTTGGACTGGGTCTTCAGCGCCTGCACGACCTTGACCATGTCCTGCTGCGGGATGCCTTCGGTGATGGCCACAATCAGGCCGACCTCGTTTTCAATGGCCTCCAGGATCGCGTCGGCCGCGAACGGCGGCGGGACGTAGATGGCCGTGGCGTCGGGGCTGGCCTGCGACACGGCGTCCTTCACCGAGCCAAAGACCGGCTTGTCCAGGTGCGTCTGGCCCGCCTTCTTGGGCGACACGCCGCCGATGACGTTGGTGCCGTAGGCAATGGCCTGGGAGGCATGGAAGGTTCCCTACGCTGTGTGTGAAAAAGTTCGAAAGGTTGGTGATAAGCGCAATCCTTCGAGGTCACATGTTCCGCGGTAGCCGATAAACAGTCCCTCCTTGGATTTGGCAGACCAAGAAAGGCGGATCCTCCTCCGTCATCCGTCTTTTGCAACTCCGTGGATCGCAGGTGTGGGAAAGGTGACCCAATCAGGCACGGCACAGGTGCAAACGTGTGCGGACTATTCGAAGGAACGTACCTGCTTTCCGGTGAAGCCCTGGATGAGAACGCGCGTGTCCTTGTTAATCTTGAGGTTCTTGGCCGTGTCCTCGTAGCTGCGACGAGCCGCCGAGGTCGCGAACCCGCGGCGAGCGGCTACCCAGCGACACTCAATAAGCAAGCGGGTGGATTTAGCTGCGAAATTGCGGGTTTGCGTTCAAATCGCCAGTCCCTTGCGGGCAATCCGAAGCCAGGTTGCCGGGCCAACAGAGGTAGCGGGGTACTTACCAAAGCGCAGAGTGCGAGCAGAAACGGAACCGAGCATAGTGTGCAAACTAAAGAGTAGACGAAAAAAAATTGCAGGGAAGAGAAACAAGAAAAAAAAATCCGAATATCCGGAACTGAGTCCGTTTAAATTTCTCCGATGAGGGCCGCCTGTCTTTCCCACTCAGCAAGCAAGAGTCGTGATCTCGTTTATAAAGAAACAGCGCTGCGCAGGGAGAAGCAAAAAAAAAAAGAGAAGAGTGGATATGGAATAGGCTTTACTCGGTATCGGGCTTTACGTCGGAACTAGAGTCGTGGTGCATTTGCAGTAGTTGCGGGTTGTCGGCACTGCTGGTGAGGTGGGCCTGTGGCATGCCCATTTCGGGTTGCCGCTGGAACCACTGCATCTGCGACCGCTCGATCTGCTGGTAGTAGGCTGTGCGCTGCTCGGGCGTCGGGCCCGCGGGCTGTGGAAAACCAGCGGCCTCGACCAGATGCTGGGCGTAGTACTGCTGGAACGCTGGATCGTACAGCCCGCTGGCCTGCGGCTGCGCCGGCTGCTGCTGTGGCGGCGGCGATTGCTGATGCTGCGGCGGCGGCTGCTGTGAAAAGCCCACGGCCTGCGCCGATAACGGCTGCTGCTGCGGCTCCACCGACAGCGCGGGCTGGTGTGAAATGGCCGGCGGATGCGCGGCCACCACGCTGCCGTCTTCCCGCACCACGGACTTTTTGCTGGCAAACTCTTCCCGCGGCACCACGTCGATTAGAAAGTCAAACATCTCGCTGCGCTGCGCGGCAAACGACACGTCCTGGCGCTGCAGCGTCCGCCGCTTGTTCTCCTCCGCGTTCATCCACGCGCGCTGCGTAATCTCGGTTATGAATACCTCGCACGCTTTCGAAAAGAGTATTGGCGCCTCGGCGCTGATCATCTGCACCTTCACGTCCGGGTCCGACTTCATCACCTTTTTGATCCGCGCCAGCGGCAGCAGGTGCAGCTTAAAGTCCGGCATGTTGTCCTCGACGCCGTTCATGTGCGCCTTCCAGAACGTCGACTGGAACTGCTGCAGCGCCTCGGATGAGTTAATCTGCCCGCTGGAGAAGTTTGTCGGAATCGTGCTGGGTCCCGGATACATGGGTGCCGGCGATCTGCGCGGCACCGTCTGCGCGGCCGCAGCCGCCGCCGCCACGGCCGTAGCGAGTGTCTGCGTCGGGTACCCAGCATCGCCCAGGTTGAACTTGCCCAGCCCCGCGTCGTGCAGCGACGGGTTCAGCTGCCCGTCGCCGCCCTGGCCCTGCATTCCGCCGTACTGCTCGTCCGCGTCATTCGCGTTTTGCATCTCAAAGGGTATACGTTCGGTAGCGTGAAATTAAAAAGGCCAATAGTAATAGGAAAAAGCCCACGAGTGTGAGGGGGGAGATAAAAAGTCGCGTCACTCGCACAAGCTGCGCCAGGCGGGTCCAGGCTCTCCCTCTTTTCGCGGATGATTTTTAAATCAGACCAGGGTTTTCCTGCTTTCTCTCTCATTCAAAATATTTGCCTTTCAGACCCAAATTGTCGGCAATGTCAGCTGCTGCCGCCGCCGCCCTGCCCGCGCCCATCCTGCGCTCGCTCAAGATCAAGACCGGTGCCGTCAAGCGCCTGGTCCGCGAGCGCGAGGTGTACCTCCTCGAGGTCGAGCAGCAGAAGGATCGCATCGACGCGCTGCGCCAGAAGGACGGCGTTGAGGACGCCGATATCCGCAAGCAGAACGAGGTGCTAGAGGAAACCCTCCAGATGATTCCGTACATGGAGCGCCGGATCCGCGAGGCAATGCAGGACCTTGAAAATCTGGTGCTGGCATCCAAGACAGACAGCACGGCAGGTGTGGCCGAGCTGACCGACGCGGGCCAGGCCGTTGCAGCGGCGAAGCTGGTTCTTCCCGACACCAAGGCCGCCGGCGCCTAGACTGCCTGGCGTGGTAGCTACACAAGTTCCATTCCGTCAATTTTAATAGCAAGAAAAAGCATATGTGCACTATTTGAGCGAGCTGAACGCCATGGGAAGCATTATGCGCGAGCTCATCCGCTGGATCAGCGGCACCGTGTTCAGCACGGTTTCGGGCCAGCCGTTCTCACTCCACGCCTCCTCGCGCACCTCCTTGCGCACCTGCAGGTCCGAGTACTGCCACAGATGGTGCACCTGGTTCAGCTCCCCGAGCTGCGAGAACCACGCGCCCATTGGCTCCTCGTGGTGTCGGCGGCACTCGACGCCCACGCGCCAGTTCTGCTCCCACTCCAGCAGCGTGCCCGACTTGAGCGTGTAGCTGCGCAGCTCGTACACGCCGCCCTTGGTCACCGGCGGATGCGTCGGCCAGAACTGGAACTCGAGCATCACCTGCGACTGCCGCGACTGCAGCAATGGCAGCAGCTTTTGGTGCAGCCGCTGGTACTCGGGGTCGCTGCGGTACGTCGAGTATGCAGTGGACAACGCCGGGTAGCCCTTGTACTCCCAAATGTGCACGGCCGTGTCCAGGTCGCCAATGTCGGTCTCCCAGCTGCCGACCAGCTTGACGCCTGGGCTCAGGTTGCGCACGATGCGCGGATACAGCTCGCTGACCACCGCCTTGTACTCATCCATGCAGCCCGGCTTCACGTTGTGCGTGGCCAGCTCATGCACGTATTTGCCGCGGGCCAGCACCTTCGACAGCGTGTACTTGGTTTCCTGCCTGACCTGCTCGGACCCATGCAGGATAGAGCGCACAATGTGCGATGCCTTTTGCGGAAGCGTCTTTTTGGCCTCATCGCTGGGCGGCGGCGGCGGACTGGCGGCTTCGCCGTCGTCCCTGAAGCGCACTGCGCTGCTGTGGACCGACCGCTGCAGCGCGATGGCCTGGTACGGAACAAACGGGCCCTTGCTGGCAGTAGCTGCCAGCAGGTTGGCAAACGGACGGAGCATTTCGGACGGGTTGTTGTGGGTAACTTGAGTAACAAACAATAAAATTGCCAGGCGATTGTTGTCGGATATAAGCAGAGGAGAAAAGATGCCGCTGCTCTTTTGCAAACCGGCTTGGGCTCTGAGTGTAAATGTGCAGGCATCGGCGACGTCACGGACAACGCCAGTCACATGAGCAGGGCGTAATTGCCATTGATCTGCATGGAACTGATCAAGCGACCAGATGCGCATTTGGCAAGTGGCCCAGCAGCTCTGCTTTTCTCGTTAGCAGCATACTCTTCTCCGCCTGCCACCATATCGAATTTGAAGCATTTCGCACTATTCGCCTGTTGCCTCTGCTTCTCTTGGCCAATGTAACGTATTGCACCGCGTCGGCGTGTTTCCAGGTCACCCCGGCCATTCACAGCTAATCCCTGAGCGCTATAGGATGGACACAGAGAACGAGGCCAGCGCTGAGCTGGCGAATAGCTTTGGCGGGAAGCTGTTTTACCTGTACGGGTACCCGGTAACGCCGTCCTGCGAATTGGGCACACTGGCAATTGACAAACCGGATGCACATAGCGAGGAGCTGCGGCGGCAGTTCCAGGCCAGGCACAGGCTGGCAGCCGTGCTCGAAGAAGTGGGCGCACGGGTGACTACGCAGCCGAGCGAGGGCGCGGCAGCAAATATGGTGGTGCTCCCGGATGGCTGCTCGGCCGAGCACCAGGCGAGCGCGCTGGCCGTCGGGCCTCCAGTAATCAGTGAGTCGGCGCTGCTGCAACGCATTCAGAGCCTGCAAATCGCAGCAGCCGGCAATCGCCATCTGCTACCGGCCGACAGCGCGTCGCGGCGACTGCGCAACAGTGTGTCGCTCGACGAAATGCGGGTGCATGAGCAGGGCAGTGATCAGCACAAGCCAGACGCTGCCAAAGACGGCACTTTGGCGGCTGTCAGCGGCGGCCGAGGCCGTACACTAAGCACAGGCAGCGTGCAGCGCCATCACACGGTGCATCGGGCGCCCGTGCCCAGCACTGCAGCTGCGGTCCGCACGCAGCTTGCCGACGCCAATCTGGAGTACACTGCCCGCAAAGCGCCTAATCGCACGTCCGAGCTAACCAGCGACGGCCCCTATGACCCGGCCAGCAGCGACTCTGACGAGCCCGATAACGATCCGTACGAACTGTTTGACGACGAGCGCCGGGAACGCACCGAATGGCACCAGATGCTGACGTCAGCGCTGTGCAGCCAGGTGGTCGACGGCGAGAAGAAGCGGCTGAACGCGCAGGCCGACAGCCACTTGTTCAATCTTACGGACAATGAGTATGCCGAGCGCCTGAGCGAACTATTGCAGGGTCACGAGGACCGGTCGCTCTACAAGCACGCGCACATGGAGCTCTGGTTGGGCTGCCGTGCAGCTATCCGCGGGCGGACGCCACTGCAGGAGAAGCAGACGCTAGACTCGCTGCGCAGTCTCCATGTCGACACAACGCTGCAGGCGGTGATTGACTTCAACGCCGAAGCCGTGGCTGCCACCACAGTGGGAACCGACGAGAGCTCGCTGCCGGCCGAGTTCAGTGCACAGTGCCTGGTGCAGCTGCAGCGACTGCTGCGCCGAGTTGACTATGTCGAGTACATGTACCCGACGATGCGGGCACTGGGCGAGGCCAAGCCCCTGTACGCCTCGGATCTGTTCCAGGGCAAGCTGTCGGCGATTACGTCGTGGACCAATATCACGGTGCGTATCGAGCTGCTGCACAAGATGATCCAGCGCTGGACAGGCAGCCGGGAGCTGAACCTGTTTGCGACCGACAATCCTGCAAAGTACTCCAGCACCACGCACGGAATCACCGGCGAAACCCCAAGCATTACCGTCAACGCCGAGGGCATTAGCGACATGGCCTCACCGCTGTCGCCGACCAGCGCCAGCACTCGGTCGGCGCTGGACGCAGTGAAGAAGCGGGTCCAGCACACGCCGTTTGTCGAGCGGCTACTCAAGGAAAACGGGATGAAGAAGATCTTTGAGCAGAAGATTTTGACCGAGCTGGAGCACGCGATGATGGCCGCCCGCCGCGACATGATTGAAAACGCCGACATGATCTGCGAGATGGGACTGCCGGTCACCAACCGCCACATGCAGGAGCTGTTGCTGTTTCCGCCGCGGCTGCTACAGACCTGCCTGCATATTCGGCTGCAGAGCGCCGAGAACCTGGTAAACCCGCCGCTGGCGCAGGTGGACCAGCTGATCGAGGACATCCGCGATTCGCTGTCGGTTGCCTGCCGCATCAAGCGCACATTCATCTCGCTGGTAGCGCGGGTGGGCAAGTGGAACCCGGAAATTCGGCTGGACCCCGAGTACGACGTGGCGCTACGCAGCTGCCTGCACACGTACTTTCGGCTGGTGCACCGCAAGCTGGTTATCACCAAGGGCACCGGAACCGGCGCTGGCACACGCGACTTTGAGATCCTGGAGAGCCAGTGGCCGTTTTTGCTGGAAATTGTGCGCGACATTGACGGCGGGCACTTTGAGCTGGTGATCCGCTATTGTCAGCAGGTGCGCCGCAGCATGCGCCTGTGGACCGGAATCTTAGCGCAAAAGCTTGAAGGCCCCGAGGGCTACGACTCGGTCGACTCGCGCAACCTGGGCAAGTGGATCTCCAAGGCGCTGCAGGACGTCCGGACGCCGATTCTGAAGGCCCAGCGGCTGGTGCGCACAATACAGGAGGCGCTAATTAACTCCACCGACTACTCGTTCGACGATCCGTTCCCGGTGCTGGCGCAGCTGGTTGACTCCAAGCACGTGCTGATCTATACCGCTGGCGAGTGGGAGTCGCACGGCGTGTACATCATTGGTAGCCAGTCACTGCTAGAGAAACCGCACTTGGCGCGGGAGCTGCTGTCGGCGTGTATTATCGATGACGTGATGAACTCGGAGCGCTACCGCAACTGCTACCTGCTGGTCATCCGCACCGACGCCGAGTTTAACTGGACAGGGCCGTCGGTGATGCCCGAAGGCGAGCAGGTTCCGTACCAAAACATGGAGCTAGGTCTCGGCCAGATGCGGTTGATTGCGCCGGGCATGGGACGGCTTGACCGCTACCGCCAGTGGTTGGAGCGGCTAAACATTGCCGCCGAGCGCCAGCCATGGCAGACGTACACGGCTGTGACCGATGAGATTGTACACAACTTTATAAGCTCGCGGGGCAAGCGCCGGACCGCGGCATCCCGACAGAAAGCTAACGCCGCATCTAACAGCGGCAACCACGACAGGCGGTACGCGGCCAGATACAGCGGCAGCGAGGGCACTGCGAGCAACGCCGGCCGGTCGACCACCAGCAGCTGGAACGAGGACGACCTGGACAGCTACAACGACATTGCTAGCGAGTTTGGCGCGCTGCGGCCATCGCTTGAGCCGTCTGACCGGCGGCTCGGGCGGATAAACTCGCCAGATTGGAACCCAGAAGCGCGCAGTGGGCTTATCGAAGACATGGCCAAGAGACGCACGCGGGCGAAGGGCAAGCTGCCGGCGCCGGCGCAGATTTGCGAGCTGAACCGCGCGCACAACCCGCAAGTGCAGCGCGAGTGGACGCTGCTCAAGTACAGCATCACGCGAATGCTGGACGCGCTGACCCAGATTCCCGACATGCTGCGCACATTGCACTTGGACTATCACGAGCGCGGGTTCTACGAGGCGCGCAACCGGCAGCGGCGCGGCTCCGATGCAGCGTCTTCAAAGGCAAACGATGTGCTTGCGCGCGGACACGGCGATATTGTGTGCCAGGGCGCCAACTGTGATCTGCTGGAGCAGATACAGGAAGCATTTCTGTTTGTATCGAACACGTCGTCGCGTGGGTCGCGATTTCTGGACCTCAAGGCAGAGCGCTACGTGCGCCTGGCGCTGCTGCACATGTGCGTGGGGTGGTGTGCGTTTATCGCCGAGGACTGTATGGCCAACGAGCGGCGCACGTTCCGCTGGGCCATGCAAGCGCTTGAGTTTACTATGGCGGCGGGCAAAAACAACACGCTGCAGGTGCTGGGCCGCGAGGACTGGCAGCTAATGAAGGCCCAGGTGGCGGGCTGCGTAACGCTGATGATCAGCCACTTTGATGTGCTTGGCGACCGCAACGGTGACCTGAACGTCAAAGGGCGGCAGAAGCGGCGCGAGCAGGAGATAGCGCGTATGGACGAGCCCAACATGCTGTTGTCGCTGGACGGCATCGGGGCCAATTTCCGCACGCACTTGATGCAGCGGCAGCGCGTGGAGCATTCCCAGCGCGTTGATATGCTGCGTGACGAGTTCCTGGGCGAGGATTGCCGTATTGGGCGCGTGCTCGAAGTGACCGCGCGGCCCGAAGACCAGACGCTGCGACTGCTGGCAGCATCATCGAGCAACATCACAATGCGGTGGCAGATTGGGCGGTATATTGGCGGCGGCGCCTTTGGCTCGGTGTACGTTGGCTACAACCTGGACACAGGTGAGCTGATGGCAGTCAAGGAGATCCGCTTTCCGACCCGGCCGATGGAGCGCACGGCTGGAAACCGCGGCGATGGCCAGCGCAATGACTCGGGCAACAAGATTGTGCGCGAGATGGAGGTGATGTCGATGCTTCAGCACCCGAACATTGTGTCGTACTACGGCATTGAGGTCCACCGCGAAAAGGTGTATCTGTTTATGGAGCTGTGCAAGAGCAACCTGGCGCAGGTGGTCAAGGACCAAGGCCGGCTGGACGAGCGCACCACGCGCGTGTTTGTGGTTCAGATGCTGCGCGGTCTGCAGTACCTGCACGAGTCGGGGATTTGCCATCGCGATATAAAGTGCGACAACACGCTGCTCGACGAGTATATGACCATAAAGCTGGTGGACTTTGGCGCCGCCAAGGTGCTGAACCAGCAGTCGCTAGCCGCCACGCGCCGCACGCGCCGTGGTAAGGACGGCGCGTCGCTGACCGGCACGCCCATGTACATGGCGCCTGAGGTTATTCTAGGCAGCAACGGCGGCAGCATGGGCGTGGCTGCCGGCGGCCGTGGCGGTGGCAGCGCCAGCGTGGCTGGCGAGGTGTTACGGCCCGGCAAGCTGGGTGCGCAAGATATCTGGTCGCTGGGCTGCTGCATTGTCGAAATGGTCACTGGCAACCCGCCGTGGGCGCACCTAGACAACGAGTGGGCCATCATGTACCACGTAGTGTCGGGCGATCCACCGCTACCTGGGACCGCCGACATCAGCTCTGAAGGCATGCGCTTTATTCGCCGCTGCTTTACGCGCCAGCCGGCCGACCGTCCGTCGGCGGCAGATCTGCTTGAAGACGAGTGGCTGGCCGGCACGCTGCGCAGCATGGAGAGACTGGAGGCTCGGAACCAGAGCGCCAGCAAGATGGCCGCCACGCCCATCGACTACATGTCGAGCATCGGCCATATTGGGGGCGACCTGGACAGTGAGCCCGGTGCACGCTCGGCTCATAACTCGCACCGCAGCGAGCTTGGCGCGAGCATTGGCACCAGCATTGGGCTGGACCTGGGCGTGGGCAGACGCAGCGCCAGCCGCATGCGCTCGGTCAGCTCGATCAGCTCGGCAATGCCGTCGCCGACACGATCGCGCAAATCGAGCATGCACACTAAGAATTTATCGGGTGACCTGCGGTTCATGAGCTCGACGGCCAGCCTGTCGAATGCCGAGGTGCTGCTGTCGATGATGGACCCGTCGCACAACTCTGGCGGTGTCAGCGGCGGCCGGCTGCGTGCGTACAGCGGCAGCGACCGCAGCGGCAGCATTGCGGCGGCTTCGGGCAATGCTGAACAGCGGTCACTGAACCGCACACCGGGGAGCCCTAGCTCGGCCAATTCATTGCACGCCGCATGGCCATTCAACAAGTCTGGATCGCCACGCAGCACTCCCGGCGTTGTATCGTCGCCGGCCGATGGGTTGCCAGTGTCAGCGCTAGCAGGTGCGGGCCTGGACATATCTGCGGTAACTGCGCCGCCGTTCAATCCGCTATCGATCAGCGACAGCGAATCGCTAGCTGTGCTCAACAGCGCCAGCATCGGCAGCCTGGCCTCCCGAGGGTCGCCAGAGATGCTGACCGCGACCGAAGAGGAGCTAGTAGCAAAGTACACGAGTACGGCGGTTATTTACCAGGCTCTAAGCAGCAGCGCAACTAGCCCGATGCGCAGCCACCGATCTGCCTCCACGCACACACCTGGCATTCCGTCGTCGCGGCTGCACCACACATCCGACATGGGTTCGCCTGCAGATTCCACAGGCTCTGTTGATTCGATAGAGTCGACAAACGTGTCGCAGTTTGCAGTTGACACGGTCAGTGACACGGGAATTCCATCGGCAGTGCCAGCCGATTTGGGCGATGAGGACGAGGCGACTAGATCCAAGTCGTTGCCCGCAAACAATGCGCAGCCGACTAGCTATCTGACCACGGACGATATTCAGGAACTGACCGAGACTACGCGCCGGGCTGTGTCGGCGCTGCTGACCATTCCGCTCGAGGGCGCCGACGTGGCCGGAGTCTCGGGCTGGCTGGGCGAGGGCAACACGCCGATGGAGCTGCTGAACGCCGACGAGATCAAGGAGACTGTAGTGGCTACCAGCCAGAACATTGTGCGCCAGCGCGAGCAGCAGTTGCGCCAGAAGCAAGAGATGCGCAGCGTGCTACAGCGTCGCCAGTTCAAGAACATGATGTCGAGGAAGGCTGCCGACGACGTTGCTGCCGAGCTCAGTCCGCTGACTACGAGCGGCGCGCAGCTGCTGTCGGCCGTCGGGCCTCAGAGCGC
Source organism: Coemansia sp. RSA 2711 (assembly GCA_027575275.1). Taxonomy (NCBI): domain Eukaryota; kingdom Fungi; phylum Kickxellomycota; class Kickxellomycetes; order Kickxellales; family Kickxellaceae; genus Coemansia; species Coemansia sp. RSA 2711. Next base: position 14,008 of record JANBPA010000298.1, read on the forward strand.
TCCGATTATCGACGGGTTTCAGCGCAGCGGCTCGGGTGCCAGTGACATGCTGGACTCGATTCCGCGCACGGCCGCGCCGGCGTTTGCGGCGCAGATGACGGAGCCGCTGGCGCTATATCCGCTTCCGCCGGATGAGGACGACTCGCCGTGACGCGGTCGCTAAATGCTCGAGTATTTATTATGTATCCATATTTCAGTTTCATTTCACTGGCACAACCCAACCGTGCTCCCATAAAATTGACATTGCGCGTTCTTGATTGCCGGTGCTCTTATTAGCTCCAGCTTAAACGGGCTGCCTCAATATTGTAAAACCGTGTGCAAAAAACTCTCGTTAGACGGGCTAGTCTCCATGACTGCTATTACAGCACCATGATTGTGAGCGCCCCGAAAACATGTTTACTATTTTTGCATAGACTAAACACTCGAACTATTGAGTTTGGTCATTTAACTTCCATTAAATGCGCCAAAATTTTGTTTCGGAACATTATATTTTTTTCAGATCGCTTTACGAGTCGGACAACATTTATATGTGGTGCTTGGCTTCTCGACTCCTCCAAATCATGAAGCCCCTTTACGCAGACACTGGGCGGGCTAAGCAGGACACAGGTCCCTCAAAGCCCAACCCAGAGCCCACAGTCAAGAAACTCCCAATTCTGGATGTAGCGCTCATCATCAAAAATATTAGTTCAAGGGATTTCTTGTCTGGATTCGAGGATGGGTGCGGCAGTTTTCGGGGGCGCCGGCGATTGGATGGCGTATGGGGCATGGCTCGCGTGACCCACGCAACCTAGATCCGATTTACTTATGACCGCGACGTTGACCGAGACCGCCCAGATCGCGCTCGCCGTTGACAAGCGGATTTGTTTTCGGGTCAAGCGCAGCTCCGGATCCAGGCTTGATTCAGCTTTGCCGGGCGCTGATCATCCAAGCGATCCGCGCACAATTGTTGGCCAAGTGCCGGGATCGATCCACTGCGCCAGCATTCTACGCCTGTTTGCTCCGCAGCCT
>JANBPA010000299.1:0-10953 GCA_027575275.1 Coemansia sp. RSA 2711
CCCTGGTTATGGCGCAAAAACACGCCCTCGATCAGCTGGCCGCACTCGGCACACGAGAACGGCGCCCCGTCGGCCTCGTCCTCGGGCGGCACGCCGCCCGCATCCGCGGCCGAGCGGGCAAACTTTTCGACGCACTGGTGGTGGTACTCGTGGCCCTCAAAGCACACGTACGAGCCCTCGTCGAAGCGCTGGTTGCAGCCGGCGCAGGCAAAGCACTCGGGGTGGTAGCTCTTGCCGTTGGTCAGCTGGAACCGCGGGCCCGAGAGCACGGCGCGGCAGCGGTCGCACAGCTCGGGCACGCGCTGGTCGCGCGGGCCGCGCGGCTTGGCCAGGCGCGACGACGACTGCGACGACGGCACCGGCGACACGGCCACGACGGGCGGCGCCGGCGGCACGCACTGCGGATGGTACTCGACGCGGTCCTCGACCACGTACACGCCGTCGTCAATCACCTGGGAGCACCCGCGGCACGTAAAGCACTCGACGTGCACTTGGCGCCCGTCCGACAGCCGGAACCACGTGTCGGCAATCGCCTGCGTGCACCGCGCGCACTGGTTGGGCACAAAGTGATCGGCGCTAGCCTCGCCCTGCGCGTCCGGCGCCTCGCCCTGCGCGTCAGGGCCCGCTGCCGGCGGCGCAGCTGCGGGCACCTGCGACGACGGCCGCCGCCGGTTGGCGTTGCGCGGCCGCGACTTGAGCAGCCTGCTGTGCTTGTCCAGCGCCGGAATCGTCGGATCCGTCGGCGGCTCACGCTGGTGCGTGCGGATCAGGTCGTGCAGCTCCGGCAGCTGCGCGCGCCCTGCGTTTGCCCTTGCGGCCGCAGGAGGTCGTCCGGAGCCGGCGAGCTTCAGGCCGCTAAACTTTTTGATAGTGTCGGCCACCGACGGCAGCGTCGACTGCGGCTTGGTTGCGCTGGCCTTGCTCAGCACGTAGTCGGCCAGCGACCGCGTCTGCACCGCCGGCTTGGCCAACTCTTCTTCCTCCTCCTCCTCTTCTTCGCTGTGGCAGTGCTCGAGTGCGTCTGCCTGGCCCAGCCGCGATTGCGCCGGCGTCTCGTCGATGCGGAAGCTCACAGACCGTGGCGACGCGGTGCGCGGCGAGTTCGGGTTCTTCAGCGACGGCGACAGCGGCGCGCCCGTGTCGATCGGCGCCAGCTTCGGGTTCAATCGGGACCGAAGCGCCGCCGAAGCGCTGCTGCTTCCTGACGACACGGCGCGCGGCTGCGGCAGGCTGCGGCCCAGCCCGACGGCTGCCGTCGACGCCGCGCCCGGCCGCGGGCTCGGCGACCGCCGCTCGGTAACCTGTGGCTCGCTGCGAGCAAGCGCGCCCAGATCAGGGTCCACGATGTGGCGTGGCAGCGGCAGACCCTCCTTTTCGGCCACCTCGACCGGCGACATAATCCGCGACGCGTCGTCGAGCCCGTACGGCGACACGCACTGGTCACTGGCCCGATCGTAGTCCGTCAGCGCCGGCGTCGGAATCGATGCCGCAACGTGCTCGCTCGCACTGGACGAAGCAAACTTGCTGTCGCCGAACCTGCTCTCGGCGAACTTGCTCTCGGCGAACCTGCTGTCCGCACGGGCCACCCGAGTCTGCGTCATCGCCCGCGGCTTGACCACTGCGTCCGGCACAACAGCAGGAGCAGCTGCAGCGGGGGCAGCCGCAGACATGGCGCGGGGCTTCTCGCGCGGATGCACCTTCATAAAGCACGGCTCGCACGTCGGCAGCCCGTCCAAATCCACCAGCGGCGTAATCAGCATCCTGCTGCACGTCCGACACTTTATGCACAGCTTGTGCCACACGCTCTCGCCGCACTGCACCCAGGGCCGTCCATGCGTCAGCACGATCTTGCCGCACCCGGCACAGTGGCCTTTGCTGTAGCTCGAGTGGTAGCAGTCCGCACAGTACACGGTTCCGGGCTGCGACGCAAACTGCCGCTGCTCCTCGGCACGCAGCGCGCGTGCGCACGTTGTGCAGGCGCGCGAGCCCGCCCCGTGCAGGTCCGGCAGCGTGGCCGACCGCGACCGCAGCGCGTCGGCCGACGGGCTCAGCGGGCTGCTGGTCCCGTGCTGCAGCCCGCGCCGCCGCGTGTCGAACGCCGAGGCCACGTTGCGCGGCCCTGCTGCTAGCTGCGGCGACGCGCCATGAGCCTTGCTCGCCCGCCGCGCCGCGTCGCCGCCCAGCCCCAGCCGGCTGTACTGCGGGCTCTCTGTAACTACTGTTGGCCGCGGCGGCTGCTGCTGCCGTACCTGCGCCGCCGCCGCCTCGGCGCCCGCCTCCAGCTCGCCAATACGCGTTCCCGCCTGTCCGGCCGACTCGCTGCGCCCGCGCGCCCCGCCCGGCCCGGCCGCCGCCTCGGCGGTGCTGGTAAAGTACTGGGACCACTTGGACCGCAGTCTGGGCGACCCGCCGCGGGGCGAGCTGCCCGCGCGCAACTGCCCGCTGCTGCTCTTTGGCGCCACCGTGCGCTCAATTGCCGACTGCACGGGCGCGTCGAGAATCCCCGCGCCCGCGTACATCGACACCGGCCGCGGGCCCGTCGCGTCACGCACTGCCCGCGGCCGCGCCAGCGGCAAATCGTAGTCGCCGCTGTTGCCGCGCGGCCGGATCCCGCTCCGTGACTCATTTTCAGCCACGTACGAACTAATCCAATGAACGCGTTGTTGTTAAGGCGGGATTAATATCGCATACACAATGCTGGATAGTCCACGCAGCTATCACACGCTTCCAACCGAACACTTACGTTGTGGGTCGCTGGGTGCTGCTGCCAGCATGCGTCGGGTTGAGCCGGCGCTGCAGGTACGACGACTTCCACGGATCCTTGCGCTCCTCGGGTGCGCCCGTGGTCGACGGCACCGCCTGCCCCCCGCACTTTACGCACTTGTTCTGTGCCGTAATTTCGCCGCACCACCGACAATACATTTTGCAAGTACCGCCCCTTTCCCCTTTTTTTTTCTTTCGTCCTGGTGAAATCTCCCAGCTGAGTGTAGCGACAAGTTTGAAATGCAGAAGAAAATAATAGAATGTACAGGAATGTAAACAGCGAGTGACTAAAGTTGTCAATAAACTGGGAGAAATATATAGAAAGGCAATAGAGAAAGGGGAAAGCTGGCGTTAAAGAAGCACAGCTTGCAAAGAAACGAAAATAAAAAAAACTAAACAAAAATGGAGCTGCCTTCCCCGTTTGGTGTAGTGCGCAGAACCAATCGAGGTCCCTTTTTTTTTGCCTGATGCTAAGTGTAAACACGATTCGCGTTTCCTTCCCTTCCTTTCGCCTTTGTGGTTGGGTTCGGGGTTCACAGGTCCGAATTAATCCCATTGGGAAATCCGTTCCCCTTCTGCCCTCCCTTTTCACGCCGCGAACGGTCGCCTCCCCGAAGAGGATAGAGAAAAGGGCTGGGCTGGTAATGGCAGCTGCCGTTCTTTTGCATGCCGGCCAGAGCCGAAGAGTGGGATAGTGCCCGAAAATGAACTCGCCACGCATTCACCAATATATCCGCGCAATTGTACCACTCAATAGCATGTATTTCCAAACAAACAACCAAAATGAAAGAGCCTGGAGGCAGCTCCCGATAAAGAAAGAATGAAATAGAGAGAGCACGCTACAGCGTGTTGCCGTTGTTGAGCACCGACAGCACCGGTCCCACTACCGTGCGCACGCGGTCCAGCGACAGGTCGCCGCATGCCGCAGACACCACGCGCTCCAGCTTGCCCAGCCGCCGCTCCTCCGCCTGCAGCACCGCCGCAATTGCCTGCGCCTCGGCCGCCTCTGCATCCACGCCGCTCCCCCGATCCGCCCAGCCCAGCCGTTCGTCTGCCGCTGCCCCTGCAGGGCCCCCGCCAGGCTCGCTGCCGGCCGCTGCAGGGCCCGCCCCCTCGGCAAACATGTCCACCGCGCTCAGCGCCGGCGGCCGCGCCCACGGCCGCACCGCCGCCGCCAGCTCGGCATACTCGCACGCCAGCCGCCGCGACTCGTGCTCGTACGACTGCGCCTGCTGCCGCAGCCTGCGGTACTCGGCCCGCAGCGCCTGCGGATCCGCCCCCGCCGCCGACTCGGGCGCCGCCCGCGACACCGCAAGCGACGCACGCGCACTCTGCTGCAGATTCACCGCGCTCTCGACGCGCTGGATCAGCTGCTCCTCGCGCGCCTTGGCTCGCACGCATCTCTGCTCAACGTCCTGGTAGCCCTGCGCCGACGCCTGCGTCGCGTCGCGCTCGCTCCGCAGCTCCAGCAGCAGCTTCGCCGCAAAGCGCGTGTCGTCGTCAATCTGCCGCAGCTGCTGCTGGTGCTCGCGCCGCATGTCCGACGCCGCCCGCTGAATCGCGTGTGCCGCCTGCGCAGCAAACGCGCTGTACCGATCGCCTGCCGGCTCTGCTGTCGGCGACGCGTTGCGCGGCGGCGCCTCGGCAATGTCGCGCGCAGTCACCGGCAGAGGCGCGCGGTCTGCGGGCGCCGCCAGCAGCGCTGCCGCCGCGTCCAGCCCGTCGGCCCGCGCGACCGCCTCGGCGCGGCGGCCCGCATAGTTCTGCCACGTGAGCACCTCGCGCTGGCCGCTGAGCTCCAGCCGCCGCACCAGCGCGCCGACGTAGTAGTGCGACACGTGCTTCCACTCGTCCTGCGACTCGTGCGCCGGCCGCATGCACGCCCAGTGCACAGCCGTGCGGCCCTCCTTGTCGCGGCGAATCAGCGACTGCGCCAGCGCCGTCAGCAGCCACTCAAACACGCCCGACGCGCGCTGCTGCCACGCGTGGCGGCTGCCAACCGCCATCATCAGCGGCGTGACGCCCAGACGCGTCACCACCGCCGGATCTGCGCCACGGTCCAGCAGCATCTGCACCACGTCCCAGTGCCCGTGCTGCACGGCCAGATGCAGCGTGGTGCTGTTCGTCGACCCGCCAATGCGCACGTGTGGGTTGAACCGCTCGCTCTGGATGTACTGCTTGAGCTCAGCCGGGCAGTCGCCCTGGCGGTGCGGCCATCGCACCCGCGAAAGATAGTTGACCAGCTGCTCCAGCATGTCCAGCGGCGATTCGCTTCCTTGGTGCGGCCGTGACGACGGCGCGCTCAGCGGATGCTCGACCGGCGACACTGCATCTTCGCCGCCCGTCGGATACGCCGGGATGGGTTGCGACGCGGCCCACGTCGTATCGCTGGGCTTGCGCGGCACCGGCGGCCGCGTGTAGGCCGGCGTGGGCAGCGCCAGCTGTCGTGGCTTCGTGGTGGGCGTGACCAGCGGCGCCGAGCGCGGCGGTACCGGCACAGCGCGCCGCACCGACGTTGACGATGGCGGCGTCATCAGCGCGCCTGCGCCGGGTTTGGCCACCGGCTTGCCCTGCGTGTGCATCGGCGACTGCGCGTGGTACGTGTTGCTGACGTCGCGCAGCGGCCATCCGCGGTCGCCCGATGCCGCGCTGCGGGTGCTGCTGTCGCTGGCCGCCGACGGCGTGGCACGTCCGTCGCCGTGCACGTATGCCGCGCGCGCGCCCGGCGTGTCGGGCGTCATGTGCAGTGGCAGCGGCGGTGGCGCGTGGTGGTGGGTGTATGACGTGGCGGGGCCGGAGCCGGGCGTGGCCGGGTGCCATCCGTTGCCCGCACGTGGTGTCTGGGCAGACACCGGCGGCACCTGTGGCAGGTACGCGGGCGCCGAGGCAGAAAGCCTGTCGTCAGAGGCCGCGTTGAGGATGTTGGTCAGCGACCCCGGCCGCGCGTTCTCGTCGCGGCAAGTCTCGCCCCTACGGTCTATGCGTCGCTTGGACGCAGCGCCATGCGTCGCGCTCTGCAGCTTGCGCTTGTGCAGCGACTCGAGGCTGCGCGGCGCCGTGGGTGGCTTCTCGCCAGGCGCCGGATTGTACTCGAACAAGCTGCGCAGCGCCTCATACACGTTCAGGCGCCGTGCCAGCGCAATCGCCCTGTCCAGCGGAACCCATGTGCCTACATTGACTCGCGCACAGCCAGGAATAGGGGGTTGAGTTAGCGCACGAACAAACAACCACGACTCAATTCTCAACGATGAACAAGCATGCAGCGCATCCGTGCACTAGACACGCCCGCCGCCCGTCAATGTGGCCAGCGACGTTTCATAGCGCACGCAATGAAGCAGGTCTGTCCGCACAATTGCTGGCGGGCGGACATTGTGTCGCGCTCAATGTACCTTGGTATTTTCCGTAGCCGCCCTGGACCTTCTCGTGGATTCCAGTGTGAATCTCGCGCTCGAGGAACCGCGTTCGGTGTGGCTTATCGTACTGCGCGCACTTGAGGATCTGTGTCACGTTAACAAACGAGTCCTTCCGCCGCCGCATCACCGCCGTGCCGTTGTACAGCTGCTGGAACACCTCCACGCCCGCGTACGACGCCGACCACACCTGGAACCGCAAATCGTCTGTCCGCGCCGACATGCTGATGTCCCTTGATGGTGCTAAATGCAGATCAATGAAGGGCGCTTGAACCACAGGGCCTCCCCAGAACGTGCAAAAGCCGTATGCTAGCTATAAAAAGAGCAGGGGGGAAGATGCGTGTTTAGCTGCTGAGGAAAGAGCAGTTAAATGAAAATACGAGTCTGTGCGCAGCCGAAATGCAAAACAGCAGCCTCGGAATTTTAAATTCCAGCGAAATGCAACGCGCTGCCGAGCACCCGAGGAACCAGCCAGAAGTGTATCCCTAGCTAGACGGCGCAGGCAGAAGAAGGCCGTTGCCGGGTAAGATAAGCTGCTGCGTGGACCAGAAAAGCACTAGGGGCCAATAAAGTCAGCTGCAAGAGAAAGGGAAGGGGAGGGAGAGAGAAAGGGAAGAAGGGGGGAGATGTTCAGAGCACAGGAAAAAAAAACGCGTTCACTCAAAGAATGCGGTTCGCGCTGCCACCAGTTGGCTCGGCTTTATCGATGATCTGGATCCGGTGGTTCGCAGCTCTCTGTTAGCCCGCACGCAGAGGTACAGCAGCACCGAGCTGCCAGTTTGCGCCTGTGCCCGCCTCGGCTACGTACTTTTTGGTGGTGTTTGGCTCGGCTGCCTGCGTGTGAGTGCTGAAATGCTGAATTTGCGGTGGCCTGGAGAGTGCGCTGAATAAAAAAAGGACGGATGCGGAGAAGACAAGAGGGGAAGCCGCATGCCTCTCCACACACGCGGTTCTGGCTTCTCCCCCCTCCTCTGGCCCAGACGCGACCAGCAGCTAAACATTTCCATCTGGCACGCGTTCAGCCCCAGCCTCACCTGCGGCGCTGCAGGCGGCAGAACCGGCATTTGGCTCAAGCCAAGATCAGCCTTTTTTTCAAGCAGGCAGATAAAAAACGCGTCAGGCCATGCTGATTGGGTGCAAAAACGCGTACTCGCCACCTGATCACCTATTTTTTTTGTTGCTGCCAAGTTTCCAAATTGGTCCTTTTCTCTTCTCTCTTCCATTTGCTATTTCTTTATTGTGGTATGCTTGCCGCCAAAGCACGTCGCCTTTCTGCTGCTTTATTTGGGACCTGTGCATTTGCAAAAACAATCTGTTTCCGACCCAAATCCGGAACACAAACCTTCCCCAACCTTCTGGGCCAAAAATAAAGCAGCTGCTTTACAACCACAGCCGCATAAACGAGCCCCGAGTAGAGCTGAAGCGTTTGCTAGCATGCAGTCAGGCGAAGCGTATCAGAGCGCGGGCGTGGCACCGCATGACCAGCTTGACGCTTCGTCTCCGCTTTCGCCCGCGTCGCAGCTGATTGCCGGCTCGATGGCTTCGAATGCAGTTACGCAGGAGCCGTCAACACAGACCGATGCCGGGCCGTCGAGCCCGGCTGCGCCAAAGCTCGCCGACGCAAACGATTCGAGCGCCCTGCAGGTGGACAACTCGAGCGAGGCAAGTTGCCCATCAACATTGCATGTGTGAGAGCCAGCATCCGGCAAGCCTGGCTAATCAATTTGTACTGTGTAGAATGGCGAGGACGTGGTCATGAAGGACAAGCTGCTGCCCAAGGTGAAGCAGGTCAGCAAGTGCTCGTACTGCGAGAACAACTCGGCCGAGTCGCTCAAGACGGTGCCGTGCCTGGGCTGTGGATCGCGGTGCCACATTGACTGCATACAGTGCACGGCCAAGTTCAAGGACAAGATCCTGCTGGGCGACGACTTTTTCCACTTCAAGTGCGCAAAGTGCACCGACGGCAACGAGCGGTTCCGGCGGTACCACCTGTCATGGGTTGACGTGGTGCATATCACGCTGTTCAACCTCACACACAATCCAGCGGCGCGCCCACTGGGCACCGATCCGGCGAACCAGTTTGGCGGCGAGCACGGACCGCAAGAGTACAGCGACTCGCACGTGTACTTTCACTACAAGGCCGACGTGGCGCGGTTTATTGACCAGCACTGGTCGTACTTTTGGACAAAGTCGCGGGGCGAGACGTGGATCAACAGCGCGTCGTCGGCGCTGTCGACCAACAGCACCGAGAACGTGCCCGTGGACGGGCGATTCGAGTCGGGCAAGGCAAAGTACAACAAGAACGGCATGTGGGCGCTGACCGACGACCTGCGATTCCCGTCGTCGTACGATTCGCTGCAGCAGCAAAAGACACGCACGATCATGTACACGTTTGCCGAGGATGGCTCGCTGATTGAGCTGCGGACGCAGGCAGGCAACGGCCGGCGGAAGCGGCGCACAGAGGCCACACCCAAGGCGGCTGGCGGCCGCGCAAAGAAGTCGCGAGGCGGCGGCGCTCCAGGAACACCTCTGGCCGGACACGGCGGCTACGCTTCGCCAGGTGCGGCCGGGTCAAAGCGCGGCGCGCGCGGGCGCCGGGAGGCGCGCAGTGCCTGGTCAATCAGCATGTGGCCCGACATCGACAACCCGCAAGGACCAGCGCACATGTCACGCGAAGAGACCCATGCAGCGGCGCAGTTTGTCATCGAAAGCGACCGGCAAACCGTATGGAATGACAAGGGCTACCGGATGGCCAAGGCGTCGCACGGCGTCGAGACCGGCGCCTGGTACTTTGAAATCCAGGTTCTCGAGCCCGTGCGGCCCGAGGCCAACCTGCGCATTGGCTGGTCGCAGATCTCGGGCGAGCTCCAGGCTCCGTGCGGCTACGACGTGTTTTCGTACTCGGTGCGCGCCAACCCGTCCACGCGATTCCACGCAGCGATCGGCTCGCCCTATGGCGAGGAGTTCGGCCCCGGCGACATCCTGGGCATGCTGATATACCTGCCGGCGCTGGACGACGACGAGAAGCAAGACCTAGCCGACCGCAAGTGGCGGCCCGGAGAGCGATACCGGCAGTTTACCTACTCGCGGCCCGAGTCGCAGCGGCCGCTACACGCAGACAACGAGCTGCCGCCCTTGCCGGTACTCTCGGGCAGCGAGCTGGTTTATTTCAAAAACGGCAAATGTCTGGGGCCGGCGTTCCAGAAGCTGTACCTGGGCAAGTACTACCCGGCGATATCGTCGTACATGGGCGGCAAGGTCAAGGTCAATCTGGGCCCGGACTTTAAGTATCCGCCGCCCTCAGCGTGGAACAACGACACGCCGATTCGGCCAATCTCCGACCTCGAGTACACGCTACCGGATCCGAAGCCAGAGCCAACCGAGCCTGCTGCGAAAGCGGAGGATGCTGCGGCTGATAAGATGGATATTGAGCCGGCAGCTAAGGCCGAGCCGAAGGAGCCGGAGTCCACGCCGGTTGCGGCTGCCCAGCCAGCAGTTGGCCAAGACTTGAAGCCGACCACCACGGTAGCACCCGCTGATGCCCCGGTCACTAATGGCAGCGAGGCGGCGGCAGCTGAAGTGCCACCGCCTTCGGAAGAGCTGCAGACTAAGCTGGTGATCGAGTCGCAGCCCGTGGCCGAAGCGGCTGCAGAGCCAGCCATGAAGGATGGGTTGGTCATGTCTGAAGAGTCCGCCAAGCCCATGATGTCTGCCAAGCCCGTGGAGTCTGCTAAGCCTGTGGAGTCTGCCGCGGTGCCGGCCGAGACGACCCAATCCGACGCAGTCGCCGCACCAACGGCCCAAGCCGATCCAGAACCCACCGCCAGTTCAACATAATCAGGCTCGACTCGATCCGGCTCGCCTCGAAATTCTTATTTTTATAAAAAAAATCTGGATCACTAAAAAAAATTTAATTGCTCAAAAACTCTTTCCCTCTCTTTTTTTATCGTTGCTACTTTACACATGCATTGAGCCTTTATTTTTTTCTTTTAACAATGGGACTTTCAGAGCAAAAGACTCGGGTGCTGTACGCGTCTGACCCGCGGAACCTAAACTGGAGCCAAGATAAGGGCCGGTTTGGGTTCAAGATGCTTGAGAAAATGGGCTGGAGCGAGGGCAAAGGGCTGGGGCTCAACGAGGACGGCGAGAAAGAACACGTCAAAATCAAGCTCAAAACCAACCAGTTTGGCATCGGCGCGGACAAAAAGACCATTCGCAATTGGCTCGCCAACGCCGATGGCTTCTCGGAGCTGCTAACCCGGCTGAACAGCGACACGCCGCAGCCATCGCCCGAGTCCGAGCCCGCCGCGACTTTGCCCGAGCCCCCGCGGGAACCCGCGAGGAGCCGGCTTACGCATCGGACAAAGTTCCGGCGCATGAAGCAGATGGCGATGCAGGATGCGCGCGGACTGCAGGAGATCTTTGGCGTGCGGTCGGAGTGCGGTCAGTTGACGCCCATCACGGAGCCGGCGTCGGAGGCCGAGCAGTCTGCGGTGGAGACTAAAGTTGTGAGCAACACGGTGGAGACTGGTGTTAGCATGAACGAGTATTTTGCGCAGAAGATCGCTGAGAATCCGGCCCTGGCGGCTATCTACGGTGCTCAGGTTGCCGAGCGGGATGTCAAAGAGAAACCGAGCAAGAAGCGCAAGATGCGGGATTCGGACGAGGCCGAGGGCACGGGTCGGAAGGACCGGAAGGACCGGAAGAAGAAAGAGAAGAAGGAAAAGAAAGATAAGAGCAAGGATAAGAAAGATAAGAAGGACAAGAAGGACAAGAAGGA
>JANBPA010000300.1:4170-14972 GCA_027575275.1 Coemansia sp. RSA 2711
GGCTCAGCAGTCTCTCCGCCCTCGGCCAACTTCAGCCTGGCAGTCTCTCCATTGGCAGTGTCCTCGCCGGCGACCGATCCGCGGAAGTCCAGCGAGTAGACGATTATGCGGCCATAAAAGTCGGTACTACTGACAAACTGGAGCTTGATCCGTCGCCGCGCCACATTCTGCTTGGCAGCAGGCAGCTTGGCCGTTTGCAATGCGTTGTTGTCCTCAAAGAACAGCGGGCAAATATCGCGTTTGCAGTCCACATCGATGAGCCTGGTCTTGCTGCCGGCGAACCCGCCCTGAAACTGTACATGCAGCTCGCGGAGATACACGGGCTGCGCAAACTCAACCAAAATGTGCTGCGGCGTCCCTTGCTCCGAGTTCCAGCACGTCTCGACGTTGCCATCAAACAGGTTCTGCTTGCCCAGCGAAGTTACATCGCGGTTTAGCACCGAGCTCACTCTATATGCAAAAGAGCCGTGTTTATTTTTGCACAAGATCCGTGTTGCTGGGCGGCGTGGTAACGGTAGGCCTCGGTAGTTACCTGTAGTTGGAAATATGTTTGACCAGCGAGTCGCTTGCCATTGTGCACCACACGAAGCCCGCTAAAAAAAAAATGTCGGCAATGAGCGATACAAAAAAGGACAAAAAGACAAAAAGAAACCAACGAATTCGTCGTAATAAAGGCGAATTCCAAGTCTTGCGGAATTTACCTCCTTTTTTGTTCTCAAAAAAATTTATTCCTCTCTCTCTCATTTTTTTAGTGACAAAGCCCACTCTTTTTAGACAATAATGAGTGCAATTGAGAAGCATTTGTGCAAAACCGAGGGGTGCGACAAGCCGGCTACGCTGCAGTGCCCGACATGTGTCAAGCTCGAGATTCCAGGGTCGTTTTTCTGCTCGCAAGACTGTTTCCGCAAGAGCTGGGGCGCGCACAAGGTCGCGCACACGGTCAGCGACCCGAAAGGCACGTTTAACCCGTTTCCGTCGTACCAGTTCACGGGCAAGCTGCGGCCGGTGTATCCGCTGACGCCCAAGCGCCAGGTGCCCGAGGACATCCCGCGGCCCGACTACGCCGAGCGCGCCGACGGCATGTCGGTGATGGAGCGCACGTACGGCAACGCGCAGATGTCGACAATCACGGGCCAGGACCTCGAGATCATGCGCGAAGTCTGCCGTCTGGGCCGCGAGGTGCTCGACATTGCCGCGCGCGCCATCAAAGTCGGTGTGACTACCGACGAAATCGACCGTATCGTGCACGAGGCCACGATTGAGCGCAAAGCGTACCCGTCGCCGCTCAACTACTACAACTTCCCCAAGAGCGTGTGCACCAGCGTCAACGAAGTCATCTGCCACGGCATCCCCGACCAGCGCAAGCTGGAGGACGGCGACATTGTGAACATTGATATTTCCCTGTACAAGGACGGGTTCCACGCCGATCTGAACAAGACGTACTTTGTCGGCGAGGTCGACGAGGCGTCGAAGAAGCTGGTCAAGACTACGCGCGAGTGCTTGCAAAAGGCGATCGACATGGTCAAGCCCGGCACAAAGTACCGCGATCTGGGCGCGGCCATCGAGAAGCACGCCAAGGCCAACGGCTTCTCGGTGGTGCGCACGTACTGCGGGCACGGCGTGGGCAAGATGTTTCACTCGGCGCCGAACGTGCCCCACTATGCGTCGAACCGGGCGATTGGCGTCATGAAGGCCGGCCATGTGTTCACCATTGAGCCGATGATCAACGCCGGCTCGTACGACGACCAGACGTGGAGAGATGGGTGGACTGCGGTCACCGTCGATGGCAAGCGCAGCGCGCAGTTTGAGCATGCTATTTTGGTCACCGAAACCGGCTACGAGGTGCTGACCTGTCGCCTGCCGACATCTCCCAAGTCCCACCTGGACGGCATCTAGTCTACAATAGCATTTTTTTTGGCAGCCCTCAAATCCATCCCATTATTTCCAATCCAATCACAAATAGTAGTGGCTTTCCTTAGTTGAAAAAAAGTACTTTTTTTTCCACCGATCAACTCGCTGTCCGTATTTCATAACCCTGTGTATCCCCCCAAATAACGTAATGTCTAGACAGGAGCTGCTTTCGCCTGAGGGGCTTCGGGTGGACGGCCGGCGGGCGAACGAGCTGCGCCGCATCCTCTGCCGCGCATCCGTGCTCAACACCGCCGATGGATCTGCTTACTACGAGCAAGGCAACACCAAAGTGCTGGTGGCCGTCTACGGGCCGCGCGAGTCCCGCATCCGCAGCCAGTCGCAGCACGACCACGCAATAGTCAACGTGGAGTTCAACATTGCGCCGTTCAGCACCAGCGAACGGCGGAAGCGGTCCAAAGGCGACAAGCGGCTGCTGGAAATTGCCTCGTTTGTGCGGCAGACATTCGAGGGCGCGATCCAGAGATCCGTGTATCCGCGGTCGCAGATTGACATATACTTGCACCTGCTGCAGCACGACGGTGGCACGCTGGAAACGTGTATTAACGCGGCTACACTGGCGCTGGTCGATGCCGGCATATCGATGGACGACTATGTGTGCGCGTGCACAGCGGGATTTATTGACGAGACGCCGGTGCTGGATTTGAACGGCGCCGAGGAATCGTCGATCGAGACGCCCGACTTGACTGTGGCAATTCTGCCGCGCAGCGGCAATATTGCACTGCTGCAGATGGAGTCGAAGCTGCATTCGTCAAAGCTCGAGGGGGTGCTGGAGCTGGCGGTTGAAGGCTGCAAGCATATCCACCGCAAGCTAGATGAGGCTGTGCTTGCGGCCGCCAACGACCTGGCCGAGAAGCTTAGCCATTGAATTCGCAAATAAATAGATATGGATTTCCTTTATGTGGTTTGTTCCGAATGACCGTTGTCCAGTTGTAAATAGCAAAAACGTCATAAGACACATTTTGGCGCCTAGATTTATTGTCAATAGCTAGCGTAAACTAGTAACGAAGCTGATTAACAAAAAATAAGGTGCCTCTCATCCATGGCATATGAACTCACGGCATTAAACCTCTCCATTGCCAAATCAGTCACATTGGTCCAACTCTTATTGACAGAGCCGAGCAAAACAATGTCAATGCGGTGGCCAGCCCATGGCCCTTTCAAAACATCAGCACGGTGACCCGGAATCTCGTTTAAAGTGGACCAGCAAATCATTGGAACGAGTAGCTTTCCAAGAGTATAAGGCGATAATTTCGGAGTTTTGTCGCATGCTATGTAGCTCTCCTCGTCCAAGTTTCGCAGCACATAATCAACCCCTTGTCCTCTCACTGTTCTTGGCAGCCTACTAGTTGCAAACTGCACCGATTCGCTATAGTTTCTGGGAATTTCGGCTGGTTCATTGGCATTAAGCTCAGCACCCTCCATGGGTGTTACAGAATCCGGGTGCGCATATGACATGTAGCGACTGATGCACATAATACGCTTTCCAGCCCAGGGAGCTACTGGTACATCGGTAGAATCTTGGTTGGTCTGATCTGTACCAACCAGCATACGCTCCAAACGCTCTAGCCGACAATCCCTCAGAGTTAGTCCCATGGTATTAAACGCAGGGGTAACTTCCTTTTCGTCAATGCAAACAATTCTCCAGATCTGGACCATGATGAGGCAAGTTTCAAAGTGTTAGAAAATGGTGGCAGTTGTTTAATGTTAAAATTCCGCGTGTTAAGCGATAAACCCTGCTATTGGATCATTCGCGCTACTTAAATACTCTGAAACATATTGCACCGGTATGGATGCAATCCACCAGCCAAATAGCCGTGAACTTTAAACGGCTAACGGCAGCTATTGCGAAATAATAACAACGTGGTTATAACACCAACATAATAAATGGATAAAGAACTTTCTTACACGCATGAATATGCGACCAGCATTTCAGATAGCCTAAAAAACACAAAAGCAATAATAGTCTCTGGAAAATTGACAATTATGTGTATAAAGAACAATTTATTGTATTTATCTGTTTTAATCTTTCGAGTTGACGGGCTGTCTATTGCTATGGATCTATGTTTATTGTTCAAAGTATCGACAAAAATGCATGCTATGTGTGAGATTACACGCCAAGCATTCTGCAGAGTGATGTTTAGTTGACAAAAATAGTGCAAAACAGCGTATCTATACCACCAAAGCGTTTATTTTTAATACTGAAATTGTTGACCTAATAAAAAAGCAACAAAATGTTATTCTGTTTAATCCGAGAGATTGATTTTTAAACAGTACCTGGGTCGGTAAACGGAATCCCAAGAAGCGTAAGCGACCTTACGATAACTTCATCGCTAACATCAGCCCAGCTGTCGTCGATTTGGTTGATATCAGCAATATCAAACCGGTGGCCCGCCCACGGGCCCTTTGCGGCATCATAATTGTGCCCGTCTAAGCAGAAACCCGAGGGGTCTTGTGACCATGCTACTTGCGGAATCAAAACTGCAGTGAAGCTGGATTTAGACAGCTCCTTAATCCGATTTTTGCGAACATAGACTCTAAGCGTCTTGTTACGTAAAATTAGGTTTCCATTACTTGGAAATACCGTATTATCACAGCCAATAATGGCCTTGATTAGACGGCGGCAATTGTGTGTGCAGTTTTGGCGAGTGCAATACAGGTGTATATCTTCTGCATACATATACTCTTTTTCAATAATGCAGCGCATGCAAAAAGGATTATCCTTTTTCATATTAGCTAGCTCGAGTTGATTAAAAATGCCTTTGGGATACTCACCGCCTGCTTTGCTACCAACACAAATTAGTCGCGCGTTGCACCAAGCGGCCCAGGTGTATTTTGCTTTAAGCTGGAAAATTTTTTGACCAAGATGCGCAAGACTGTAACATGTCAAACAAAAACTAACTTTGTCCTTCAGAGAAAGCGTTGCTGAAAAAATTCGAAAAAGAATGTCATTTGGCAACTGCTCAATAAGAGAAAGCCGTTTGGTTTTGATGATGTCCAATGGTTTTATAGGCAATGGGTCAAGGTTTATGACTACTGGAGCCATTAGGTAGTCCTCAATCCACTCGTTGTTATCATTGACCAGTTCTTCTACATCGGCATAACATTCCGAAGACTCGCTCCGGTCAATGCAGCATATACTCCATTCCTGACTCATTTTGTTTACAAGAAGCTAAATGTTGAATGGCTAATTAACGAGGAAAAAGGAAAGGAGTGAAACAAAGCTTGATCCAAAGGTATCTCGCGCCTGGGTTAAATACTAGCCGTCCTGCCGAAAATCAGCTGCGGATCATTTTCTTCAGAGTAAAAATGAACCGACGCACAATTGCAAAAGTATTTCGGTCATTTGCATTTTAAGCCACTAGCCTGTGAATCGTTCGGCTGCTCCTCACACCTCCGTTGTCTCGTACAGCTATTTACTAGCATTAGATTAAATTGACCGTCCCTGTTGCACATAATTTATTAATTTGTTAGATGACCCTGCTCCGAAAAGTTACCTTTATGAAGCCATAAAATAATAATATTAGCGTAAAGCCAATATTTTGCGTCAAACCAGATAAGGATGTTTATTTCAACAATTGAAACCTCACGTAAAATTTGACTAATTCCTAGTCAATACTTCACTAATTATTTAACTTCAGCTTCAATAATTGGCATAAGTTTGTCGATAACTTCTTGGCTTACGTCGGTCCAGCTGCTGTCAACATTGTCCTCATCAACAATGTCAAACCTGTGACCAGCCCACGGTCCTTGCTCCAAACCGTTGAATTCGCTTACTAGCGACATTGATGGAAGGTGGGACCAGCATATCTGCAATAGCAGTAGGGTTCCTAGACTGGTTCCGCGAGCATGCCCCGGGATAGCGTTTCTGCGCACGTATACCCTAAGAGTTTTGTTGCGCAGAACTTGTCTAGATGCAACTGCCTCGTCTTCTTCAACTTCTTGGGGCTCAGGTAAGCCATCATCCGACTCACCACTTGACTTATTACCAAGCGTACGAAAGTCTTCCACATAGTACAAGTTGACGTCATCTATGGCCACTCTCTCTTCATTCGAAAGCATGTCCTCAGGACAGCCACCTATTCCTGAATCGCCAACGCATATAATACGGCTATCTCTCCACGATGTTGCGTCATCCGCTGCGTCGCCTTGGGAATGAGTTTGGCCGAGTGGATTTCTGACAATCAGCTTGTTTTCAATCCATTCGCCACAAGGTAAGAGTAGATCGCCAAATTCGCCAAGATCAGCGGTACTTTCGCGCTTATCAAAGCAGACCAGTCTCCAGTATTGTACCATTGTCGCCGGGAAATGTCAAGTATCTAAATGTTTAAACAGTTGAGAAACTAAAGAAAAATTAGCTGGTTGGGATGGCAGCGGGCGCGCTTTAAATATGTTGGCAAAAATGCTACTGTAGGCTGTCAGCGAACAACAGTGCTATTTGCCATCTAATTGTAAGAACTTCTTGCTACACATGTTTAACCGTCAATTGTATTATAGGGCAACTTTCTTTCTAACAATTATGCAATTTGTAATTCAGACAATATCGTCGGAATTCGCATGACCAGACTACCAAAAATGGCACAATTAATGTAGTTAGCCGTTGTCAATCTGGATAATAAAATAAAACGTGCTTTGGTTATTTACCGTCCCATCGCCATTTATTTTTCTGCTTTACTGCATTTTTGTGCAGCGAGCGCGCTCACTGCTTATTCATTCAATTCGCGTACTTTTCGATAAGCTTGCATGAATAAATTAGCGGAAAATACCCACGTAAAGGCGCTACAATATAATAAACATAAAAATTCATTGAACGACAATACTATTTCGCTCTACAAAGAATATTTTTTTGCAAAGGTATTCAAATCAATTGGACACATTATAATCTAGTGCTTGCAATCTAGGTGAATGAAATAGTCAAAGGCGTCCCACGCAACAGTCTCCTTGCTGTACTTGAATGGGATAACATTGTACTGCTCGATCGTCATTTGCTTGCGCTTATAGTCGACGCTGTGGACCCATGCAACGTGACCAAGCTTGGAGCGGCTGTGCTGAGCAATGCAGCCGGGCACCGGCGTGGTATCCACCGTGACATTGGGGCTGTTGTGCGCGGCGGCCACCCACTCGTTGGCGTTGCCCCACGTTTGCCCCTTGTAGCGATTGGTGAAGTAGATGCGCTGGCGCTCGTTGATTCTCTGAGCAACAAAACTCACACACTGGCACGCATAGTACGCCCACGGATCAACGCTGTCGCACTCGGTTTTGAAGCGATAGTCGTCAACGGTTCGGCCTGGCACTGGGCCGCGGTACAGGCAATCCTTGGTCACATAGTTGCTGTGCACGCCGGTTTCAACGTAGTAGTCGCTGATATAGCAGTCGTCGCCGGTCTTGTCCCAAATTGCATAGTCGTACACCCGCTGGCTCGACGTCTGGCACTTTATGTCGATCGACTCTCCGGCAGAATACTGCTTCACAACAGCGGTGGTCGTGTTCGGCCCGGCGCGGCAGTTAACAGAGTCGCTCAGATCGTTGACAGAATACGCGCCAACTGCAGCCAGCAGCGACGCAACGGAAAGGAGGGAAAGCTTCATTATCGGGAAAAGGGAAGAAGGAACAATACGAGGCAGAATGAGCGTCCAGGAGAGGCGAAATACCCGGCATTTATACGCTGAAAAATCAGCTTCGAGCAACCGACGGTCCTATAAATAGACGATCCTTGAAGTTGTCACTTTCTGCATCGATGCATTCTGGCCAGCACATGGCCGTCGATCAGATTGCGGTCCAGAGATATGAATTGAGCTCTATAATGACAAACAAGCTACGCCTTTTTCGGGTCCTTCATCGCCTCCATGCTTTTCGTCAGCACCTTGCCCACGCCGCCGTTGTAGTCCACAAACCGGTAGAGCTGCACCAGCTGCGCAGCCTCGTTGGTGGCATGGCAGGCAAACAACAGGTAGTTGCGCGGGTTGACCATCCAGGCAAAGCGCATGAACAGCATCGAGTAGAGCGTCAGCGCACCGGTCATTTTGCCGCTGATTTTCTCTGGCGAGGAGGAAAAGTCGGCAATTGCGCTCAGCGGAATGCCCCAGTTGGCAGCTGGACCCCAGAAATGCGTGGACATGAGGTAGGAGCGGAACTCCTTGGAACCGAGCTTTTGGAACAGATTGGAAGCCCACGACGCCATAGTTCAGAAATGCGAGAGTGAGCAGAAGAGAAAGCGGAGAAAAAACACAGAAGCGGACGAAACACGGCGGCGGATTTTGGCGTGTGAAGAAATCTGATTATGAAATTATGATTAGGAGTACAAGGATCATGCAACCGGCTGGGAGTCGGCGGCCGACGACAGCGACATCAGCGAAAAGGCAGCTTCGGCGAGGTGGCTCGGTTCCAGCGGCTCGGCGTGCATAGAACAGTCCTCCTCTTCCCACGGGCGCACATGGCGGGAGGGCGCGGAGCTCGGGCCAGCGAGGGTCACCTGAGCAGTGACGTTGCGCGTATACTCGACTGGCTGGCGCAGCTCGTCGGGGAGCACGCTGCGCAGCGGCGGCAGCTGCACACATCGGGCGTCAGACTCAAGCGCGTTGCTTGCAGCGACACTGCGCCAAAAGTCGTTGGCCGCGCGGACCTGGTGTGGTGGCAGCGCCGCGTACTCGCCAAAGTCTGACGGCAGGTCGACCTGCTGCTGCCGGCGGCGCTCCTTCTCGTGCCGCTTCTGCTGCCGGCGCTCAAACTCCTCGCCAATCCACTTTTCCTTGGCCGGCGAGGCTTTGGCGCCATACAGCTGGTTGGCACGCTTGTTGACGCGGCACCGCAGGTCGTTGTCCTTGTTGCGCTCCTCATTCACCTCGCGCCAGCGCTTTTTGCGCTCGCGGTTCTCCTGGCGCATCTTCTCGGTCACCAGCTTGTGCTCATCGTCGGCGCGGTTGTCCTTGGCTCGCGGGTTGCGCAGCTGCGACTTTGTCTGCTGCTGGATCTGGGTGCGGTGGTTTAGCACCTGCTTTGAAAACGAGCGTGCCGATGAAAACATTTGCGGATTTAATAAAGGGACTGCTTGCGAAAGGAGAAAAAAGAAAAGCGAGTCATTTATTTCCCCCTCTTTTTAAGCCGCAAAAATCCTGCTGTGACCGCCTTCATCATGTGATGAGCGATGCAGCTTGGCACGGCCGCGATTGGCTGATCACCTCGTATGTTCCAGCAAATCTTGAGTAAGCCCCGCTTCGGCTCGTTTGCCGGTCTTTCGTCAGCGCACCTGCGTGGCGATCCAAGGGCCGTGCTTTTTGTTGGGTGCGCAGTGATTTGTCCGCTCGGCTCCGATCCGAAGGCGTGGCGCACTGTGAAAGTGCTTCTGCTTGCCGGCTCTCGTGTCGTGCCATCACCTGTGTCGGCGTGTGCCCTGGTAGCGTTGCAGTGGCTATTTTTTCCGGGTCCCAGTGCACTCGGAAGCAGCTCGCCGAGCTGTTTGGTCAATTATCGGATCGGAGGGCGGGCCGGTGGACCAGAAAAGTGAGAAGAAGCCTGACCGCCCGGTTAAGGCTAATGCTAAGCCGGCGCAGCCTGCCCCGCCGCCGCCTCCGCCGCCAGCGCCGGCGCGGCCGGATGCTGGGGATCGGCATCGTGACGGCGTGGATAATGCAGGTCGTATGACTGGCGCTACCATGATGGATTTTGATAACGCTGCTGCTGGAATCCATGCCAACGTTTGTCTGAGTGCCGCGGCAGCATTGCTAGCAATCCACGCGCTCTAAAAATTTTATATTATATTTGTTGTCAACAAATTAATTCTTAAAACAAAGAGCTTCAGAATATATTTAGCACGAAATTGCAATGAACGATTTTGCTAATGAGCATTTAGTCTGATCCACGGAACTCGGCACCAAGGATGGGCCTGATTCTTTTGATAACCTCGTCGCTTACATCGGTCCAGCCATTCCCAATGTCGTTCACGTCAACAATGTCAAACCGATGGCCCGCCCACGGTCCCTTCTCTTGGCCGTCGATTTCGCCGCATACCGCCATTGATGGATCCTGCGACCAACATATTTGAAAAAGGAGCACGGTTCCAAGATGCACTGGTTCACCAAACTCTGGAATTTGATCCTCACGTACATACACATGGAGCGTTTTATTACGCAGAGCGCGCTTATCTACATCTGGTGATGTTGTGTTGTTGTATCCCAGCAGAGTTTTAACAAGTTTGTAGTATCTCCAAGAGTTGTGCTCAAATATGTCATAGGAAGAAATACGATATATGGGCTCAGGTCTATCCATAGAGTCATCAGCATAATAATACAGGTCCTTGTCGCCTAACATTGCCACCTCTCCCTTGGTAAGCATCCCATCCGGGTAGCAGTCATACGCATAGTCGCCGAGACAGATAATACGAGTATCAATCCACGGTGCCTTATATTCGTTGACATTCATCTGAAAGTACGTTTGGCCAATATGCGCAAAGCGATAGCTAACCACACTGAAGCGCAACTTGTCCTTTACCAAAGGAATTTTGGAAAGAATTTTGAAAATAATATCATTGGGCAGGCGCTCAACCGGAGCAAGCAGCTTGGTCTCCAGGTTAGGCAACGGTTTAATTGGCAACCGCTGAAGCGTTATATATTTATGAGCAGTTAGCATGCTTTCTAGCCGGCTGTCATTGGTATGGATCAGCTCACCGAATTTGCCAATAAAGCCGGTGCTCTCGTGCCGGTCCAGAGAAATCAGTTGCCAATACTGCCCCATCCCTGTTTACGAGTAAATATAGTGGAATTTTTTTTACTAAAGCAAGCAGTTGAAAGAAAAAAGTGAAGAAAAACAAAGTGCAAAACCAGCGAGCGGTTGGGCTTAAATACGCGTTGTTCCGGCGAATAAATTAGCTTGCTGCG
>JANBPA010000302.1:0-14886 GCA_027575275.1 Coemansia sp. RSA 2711
TGATGGCAAAGCCGTATATCTTTGGCGTGTAGATAGCCGGGGTCTCGTCGGGGATCAGCGACGGGAATGCCTGGAAAAACATGTGCGGGAAGGTGGTTCCGAAATAGGCGCCATCAATTTTTTGGTAGCGCGAGTTGGGCGGCGTGTAGATGTCGAGGCACGACGGGCAGAACAGCTTGACCGAGTCGCGTTCGGGAACGTCGGTGCGTGCACAGGGCACTACGTAGGTGCCTTCGCAGCAGTAGCGCGGGCACACACCAAAGTCGCCGTTTTCGTGCTTGTCGGCCATCTGATGCAGGCCGTTGCGGGTCAGAATGTAGCGCGCGTGGATCAGACCGTAGAGGATCTCGGCGGAGCCGTCGATGGCTTCAATCTCATCGGCGTCTAGAGGCTCTTCGTTGTCATCTTCGATGTCTAGTATCATGTCCAGCGCCTCGACGTAGTAGTTCACGGACTGGCTCAGGCCGGTGAGGTTGAACTCGTCCTCAATAAAGTCCTCGGGCACTTCGCAGAAGTACTCGTGGCCCTTGAGCGAGCAGAACCAGGCAATCCAGCTCAGGTTTGCCGACTCGTCGGACCCGTACGGCTCCTCGTCGAAATCGGACTCGTCGGTGTTGTCAAGCCCCGAGTGGTACTCGCCGTGCGGGTCGTCGCCCAGCGCTGCGCCCCGGAGAGCGCCGTCGTTGTGTGAACTGTTGGCAAGCTCGGCCATGCTGTGCCTGTAGAATCTGCGAATTAAATTGCTACACCGCAACAAAAGCGCCCGGGATTTAGCTCTGCCAGGTCAGGGGGGTAAGGGTTGTTGCGGCAAAATCCTGAGCCGTCTTCAATTCACAGCCGAATCGAGGGCCAGATGCAGCAACCAAAGTCTAAGTCGTACCTGAGCTTCGTTTTCAAAACAAAGGAGCGAGACGGAATGGCAAGAACACAGAGCAGTCAGAAAGGAGGGAAAAAAGAGAGCACGACGAAATTGAGAAAAAAAAAAGTGAAGGGAGACGGAGGCAACCGAAAATCAGATTGAACGGGTTACTCTGGTTCAGGGAGCGAACCAACCTGGGGGAGCCAAACAGGATTAACCGAGCTGGCTTTTTGGCTGAGCAGATCAGCTCAAGCATCGGCGCTACTGCCCTCTTCTATTACCTCTGTCTGCCACCAACGCAAGGGCCTCTGCCTTTTTGAAAGCGCACTTTCGACCAGTTTGCTCTTTTTCCTTCGTCCATCTGTGTTTCTTTCTCTAATTTCACTCTATTCTGTTTGTGGCATTGCACGTATGAGCTCCGACAGCAAGATTGCCAAGGCTGCCAGCCTGCTGTTGCACAGCCCACCGGGCGAAGTTGACGATGTGTTCAATGGTGAGTG
This sequence comes from Coemansia sp. RSA 2711, assembly GCA_027575275.1. Classification (NCBI taxonomy): domain Eukaryota; kingdom Fungi; phylum Kickxellomycota; class Kickxellomycetes; order Kickxellales; family Kickxellaceae; genus Coemansia; species Coemansia sp. RSA 2711. Next base: position 1,360 of record JANBPA010000302.1, read on the forward strand.
AGGGGGTTTCGCACTCCGACTTGCTGGGGTTGCCTCTATTGTTCTGGTCCTCTAAGTGCCATTGGGCTTTACTTGTAGACATTCGCGGAATCGTCAACGACGATGACGCGCTGCACGAGCATATTGAACCGGTACTGGCCGAGAGCAACATGCAGCAGTTCCTGGTGACAACGGTGCCCGATAGCGAAAGCAAGGTGCTGATAACGCCGTACAATCGCGTGGGCGACACACACGCGTTTGTGGATCCAAACACGCGCACGCAGTTTACCTTTGACCACTTGCACCGAACAGCGACCGAGGCTGTCGAATGGACGGCCTCCGACGAGGCGTTGGAGCACGAGCCCCTGCGGTCGTCGCTGCAGCAGGAGCTGGCGACGTATGTGGAGGCCCACTTTACGTCGGGGAGCTCGTCAGTGTTTTACCACGAAGGCGCATTGGTGTGCTGTATAGTGAGTAACCGGTTCTCGCCGACAAACTTTTGGAACGGGTCCTGGCGTGCGGTGTGGTCGTTTGATCCGCAGACAGGGCAGCTGAACGGCAGCGCTAAAGTGAAGGTGCATTATTTCGAGGACGGCAATGTGCAGCTGGACACACAAACCGACTTTACCGCCGATGTCTCGCTGGGTGACCAGGTGGCGGCCCGGGTAGTCAAGCTAATTGGCGAATTTGAGACCGAGTTCCAGCAGAGCATTGGCGACGGCTACCGGCAGCTGGCCGAGAAGACGTTCAAGGGCCTGCGGCGTACGCTGCCGGTTACGCGCAACAAGATTGACTGGGACAAGATTGCACTGCACAAGATCGGTGGTGAGCTGGCCAACACTGATGCTTAGGGTTTCATCTTTTGTTATGACAACTTGAATAAGGGTACAAGATTTTAGCGACAAACCGGACCGCCACCGCGGGAGGAATCGCCGCCGATGCGGGCAGATGGACTGCGCATGCAGGGCAGCATTGTGCCGTGGTTCGAAGCCCAGGAGATCGGAGGTCAGGACAAGCGCCGTATGGTTTCTTTGTGGCCACGGCAGGCCAATTGGGCGTCAGGACCAACTATAGCTCCCACCGGAGCCGCTGTTTCTTTCCCCGAAGGCCAAAAAATGTTGAGCAGTCAATCCCGTCGGCTACGGAACTCCGGGCTCAGGCGGACTTGAGCGTAGAATCGCCTCGTACGACCCTCTCAGTTATAAATAATCCTGCGCTTGTGTACCCCCCGCCCCGCCATTAAAACCGCTTCAATTCCATAGCCATTATTTTTTCATCACTCTTTGCAAGTTTATTTTTCTTCTCAAATAATGTTAGGAATCTTCAGTTGGCGGCGAATTTCTGGCAAAGATGACCATCGCGTGAGCTTCACAGACGCTGGACTGCGCGAAGAGGTCCGCAAGCGCACCTGGGATTACATTGAACTGGCGCTGATCTCGACAGTGATGATCTGGGCGGGACTGTCGATGTTCTTTGGGGGCGTATACCGGCGCAGCTCGCTGGCCAACAACATCAACGTGTACGTGGTGGATCTGGACGGTGGTGATGTGGGCGCCAACGTTACGCGCATGGTGCTTGACATCCCGGTGACGCCGTCGACGCCCGTGTGGCTACAGCGCCACGATCTGCACTCGATCGATGCTGTAAAGGCGTGGGTGCTGGCCAATGGCTGGGGCGCGCTGGTTATCAACTCTGGCGCCAGTGCGCGGCTCGACAGCGCGCTGTACAATGGCACCGACTACGATGCCTCGGCCGCCATGACGCTGATAGAATCTTCAGGCCGCCAGGTCGTGGCCGAGATGCTCTACGTCTCCTCGGCCTTGACCACAGCCGCGCAAACCGTGGCGCGTGAGTACGCGCAGGCGCTGGTTACAAGCTTCCAGGCTGCCCCTACGTCGGAGCAAGCAAACTACGGTGCAGTCATCGATCCGGTGTCGTTTACCACGGTTGACGTGGCGCCGGCAGGGTTCACAATATCGCCGATTATGTCGACATTCGGGTACCTAGTGATTCTGCTCTCGACAATCGGCGTGTTGATTGTGTGGAAGATGACCTCGTTCCCGTTCTTCACACAGGTGCGCTATCGCGACCTGGTTCTGATGTGGCCGGTGCTGCTGCTGTGCTTGGCGCTGATTCTGTCGTTTTACCAGGCGCTGGCTTTTCTGGCGTTCCGCGGACCGGGATTCAACGAGGAGGCGCTGACATACACTGCTGCTTCGTTTTTCAAGTTCTGGTTCACGGGGGCCGCGGTGGCCTTTAGCCTGGGACTGTGGCTGTTCAACTGGTTTTTGCATCTGACACCGCACATTATCGCACTGCCGTCTATCTGCACTGTTATCCCCAATGTGGTCAGCACCATTGGCACCTTTGAGCTGGCGCCCACGTTCTACCGCATTTTCTACGCGCTGCCGTTCTACAATGGCTCCAGCATCATCCTGTATATAATTACTGGCGCCCACCCGACCATTGGCCGCAATGTTGGCATTCTGGTTGCGGAGATTGTCGCCATGACTGCGCTGCTGTCGCTGTCAATCTGGATCCGCCAGGTCTGTGCCCTGCGCGGCATCTCTGACGCGCACGGCTGGTTCCATGGCTCGCGCTACTTCCACTCGCACATTCCCTACTACAAGGACGTGGCACGCGCCGACGCCGAGGCCCAGGCCGGGTCAGTACCGAGCAACAAGGCCAGCGGGGCCACATTGCCCACCCGCACCGTTGAGATTTACGACGACGACGTTGAGCGCGGTGTGAGCCTGACCACCGGCAACTTGGGCGTGTAGATTATCCACTAGGCTCCCTGACATAATAAACCAAATTTTCTTTCTGCCATTATCAGCCCTGCCCGTTTGCTTATCTGGTGCTGGCTGAGCCGTTATCGTTATACGCATTGATACAACTCGGCCGACATCAAGCATTTATTGTCACAAACTGCCACCAACACGTCATCAGCGCCAATTGTTGCAGCTTTATCAAAAGGCCGTCGAGGTTCCCACCAAAGTGCTGCTTGTTTTTCTGTTCGTCCACACACTTGACTTTCTTCTTTGAATTTATGGACGACAATCGCCCGTTGAAATTTCTCCAAAGCTTTGCGCTGGAGCGGCGGCAGCGCCAGCATGTAAACGGCGACGGCGAGACCGGAAAGGCGCTTCCAGCAGAGTTCGCCGACTTTGTGCTGTCGTTCCGGTGTGCGCCCCGGGCGGATGCCTCTGAGCTCGAAAACGTGGCGACGCGGCTGGCCCGTGTGGGCCTGGACGTGGAGATACGCCAAGCGCTTCACGCACGGCATGGCGAGCTTGAGCCAGTCGTTGGGCAGCTGCTGATATTTGTGTCCTGTCCGCGCGCACGGCTCGAGAACGAGTGGAATCGGTCGCGGCTCCAGGACTGGCTGGGCGGGATGGTGCCGCTGCGGCGCACTACCGGCGGCGCGCTTGAGGTGGATCCGGATGCGCAAGACGACCCGAGCCGGCTGCTGGACGCTACCAACGCCGCGCACATTACGCCGGCAGAGCGGCAGCGGCTGGTGCACCGGCTGATCACAGCGCCCGAGAGCGACGGCGGCGCGGCAATCGCCACGGCGGCCGGCGTGGATGCCGTGGTGGCATTGCATGACCGGCGGTTCAACCAGAACTGGCTCCGGCATTGGGCCGCGCAGTGGCTAATCGACCGGCACGACCTGCGGCGGATCCGTGAGCACTTTGGCGACGAGATTGCGCTGTACTTTGCGTTTCTTCAGAGCTACGTCCTATGGCTGGCTCTGCCGGCCGTGGCGGGCCTGGTGTGGTGGGCGTTTGGCCGCAGCTTCTCGTGGCAGTTCGGTGCGTTGCTGGTGCTGTGGGGCGTTGCGTTCACCGAGACGTGGGCGCGACGCGAGGCCGACATTGCCACGTACTGGGGTGTGCACGGAGTGGACCGCGCACGTGAGACCCGCCGAGCCGGCTTCCAGGCTGACAGCATGGCTGCTGATCCGGTAACGGGCGAGCGCGTGCCGACGTTTTCGGGCGCAAAGCGCTGGATGCGCCGGTTGCTGGGCGTTCCCGTCATTGCTGCGCTGTCGCTGCTGATGGCCGCGTTTATCACGCTAATCTTTGCGCTGCAGACGTTCCTGAACGAGTACTACGCCGGCCCGTTTGCCACGCTGCTGGGCCTGACGCCCGTGGTGCTGTTCTCGGCATGCTTGCCCGCGTACACGGCAGTGTGCACGCGCGTGGCATCCGCGCTGACCACGTACGAGAACTACGAGTACGAGGCTGAGCACGCCGCGCAGCTGACGGCCAAGATCTTTGTGTTCCGCTTTTTGCAGGACCAACTGTACCTGTTCCTGACTGCGTGGGTGTTTGTGCCGCAGCGAGATGCATTTGGCGCCTGGGTCCAAGCGGCGTACGACACACTCAACTCGCTGCCGTCGTGGCTGCTTCCGCTGGCAGAACCGGGCGCGCACGCGGGCATAAAGTCCAGCGCGACGCCAGCAGCCGAGCTGGTGCAGAACATGCTCACCAGCTTTATCGTGACCAGCCAGATCGTCGACCTGGCCACCGAGACGGGCCTGCCGCTGCTGCTGCGCTGGTGGCACTCGCGGTCGCTGGCCCGTGCGTCACAGCCGGCCGGTGCAGTGACGTCGCGGCGCCGTCACGTGTTTGCCAGTGTGCTGGCCGTGGAACCGACGCCCGTCGACACGTGGGCCGAGGCGGCGGCTGACTGCGACGTCCCGCCGGCCGATATACAGCAGCAGTTTGTCGCGCGCGTCACCGAGGAGGTGGCGCTTCCCGAGTACACAACCTTTGACGACTACGCCGAAATGGCGTCGCAGTTTGCGCGCGTTGCGTTCTTTTCGGTTGCCTGGCCGCTGGCGCCGCTGGCAGCGCTGCTGAACAACTGGCTCGAGCTGCGCACCGACGCGGCCAAGATCTGCAGCGCTACTCGGCGCCCAATGCCGCGCCGTGTCGAGACAATTGGGCCGTGGCTGGACGCCCTGCGCTTCATGTGCTGGATGTCGTCGATTACCAATGCGCTGCTCGTGTACCAGTTCCACCCAAATGCCGCGCTGCTGCCGCATGCTGACGCAGCCACCATGCAGCGCTTTGGGCGCACCAGCCTGAGCTTTGCGCTGGTGGTGCTGCTGTTCTCCGAGCACGCGTTTTTGGCCGTGCGCTGGGCGGCCACACACGTGATGGCGTCATGGCCCGGCGCCTATGTGCGCATTACCGAGCGCGCACGTGCCCAGTCGCGCCGCCGCTGGCTCGAGCGGGCTCCGGCCGGGCTGCGCGATCTGGGCGGAGATGGCACCGGCGCCGGCAGCTCCGGCGACGACGGCTCCGGCCTGGCTGCGGAGCTGGAGCTGGGACGCCGCGCTATTGCCAGCTGGACGAAGGTCGAATGACCCCAACAAACAACGCCGTGGCTGGGGAAGGGAAGCAGGGAAAAGCAGTGACGCAACCAGACTGTGGAGTTCGGGTTTAAACCTCCGCTTCTTTTTTTCTTCCTTCGCTTCCCAGAATACGAAAAAAGAAAACCTCGGCTGCATTTATAACTTTGTACAATACTCGCCCGCTCGTTTGCCAGAGCACCAAACGAAGCTCTCTTTCTCTTCGTCCGCAGCTATGAAGCGCCTGCTGGTAAGTAGCCGGACCTACTATTGAATGAGCTCCATGGCTCCTCCATTTGGCGTACCGAATTCCAGCGAATTTCCCACCTGCAGTCAGCTGACAACGCCCTGATCCTGTAGCATCGCAGCAGCAAGAGGAGCGACGACGGACCGGCGCCCAGCTCGCCACGGCGGCCGTGGAGTGGGTCCAGCGGACTGCAGACCGCGCGCGAACGCAGCGGCAGCCACCCGCAAATACGCCACCTGGCCATGGAGGGCCACGCCGGCCCGGTGACGCGCGCAACCATGGACGAGATTCGGCGCGACGCAGCGGCGTCGTCGTCGAATTTGCGCATCAACAGCCTGGCGCTGCTGCCCGACGATACCAGCGTCAGCGCCAGCGTGCCGCCACAGGCAGACGGGCTGCGCAGCGCCCCCGCACCGCCCGCCAATGTGTCTGCGGAGTTTCCACCCCGCACCACCTCCGCCGCATACTCGACGCCGCCCCTTAAAATTGACACGGCGGGACCCTCGGTCCAGCTCTCGAGAATGCAGGGCATCCAGGGCGCTGCTCCCCAGGGCGCTTCTGCTGTCACCGAAGACAGCGACGCCTCGCTCGTTGTAGGCTCGGCGAAATACAGCGGCGGATTTGACTCGCCCGCGCCAGCACAGGCCCAGACGCCGTCGCCACCGAAGCCGCCGCTGCCCCCGTCCACACCCGATGGCAACCGCCGCGTCATCAGCGACAAAATTAAGCACCTGGCCAACCGCTTCAGCAACTCGAACCTTAAGGACCAGCAGCCGGTCACGCCGCCGCCACAGCCGCAGGCAATCCGCCGGCGCCCGTCCAATTCGCCGTCGGTTTCCGAGCGCGTGTCGCTATTTGACGGCTACGACCATGCCCATGCGCCCGACCCGCGGTCGTCCGACATTTTCGGACGGTTCGGCATGGCGTCGGCGCAGACCAGCGCCCATAGCCGGTCGTCGTCGGCGACCGGGATTTCGATCAAGGACGCTATTGCGCAATCGTTCTCGGGTCCTGCGCCGCCGACCCAACAGCGGCCGGCGAGCATGGCGCTGGGCGAAGACAGTGGCAGTGTTCGTGGCGTGCGCGCCGCCTCGTTTGGCCCGGACAATGCAGCAGCCAGACAATACTCTAACGCTCAGACGGAAGATGCCTCGGGCGACGAAGACGGCCGCCAGTCCACTATTGCGGCTGGCGTGCACATCAACTTTGCCACAAATTCGAGCCAGACGTCGTCAATCGGCTACCGTGGCGTGCGCACTGACACTCCTGGCCGGCGGCGGGGCTCGCTCCGATCCACGTTTGTCGATGCTTCCTCCTCCGAGGCGCTGCGCATCAACACGGACTCGGGCGATGCGATGGCTGCATACCATCCGACGCCGTCGCCGCATGTGTACGCGTCCGGCGATCTGACCCCGAGCCGCTCGTCCAGCGTGGCCACCAGTCCGACCGGAACTCAGACGGGCTCGTTCCGCCGCGCCGGATCGGTGATTACCGCTCAGTCAGTATCAGCGTCTCCGGCGACAGCCGACATACAGCGCAGCTCAAGCACGGCGGGACGCGCGCTGGGCCCACGCTCGACCAGCCGCAACCGCTCGCTGTCATATACACCAGTTGGTCACTCGCCGGTGCTGTCGACGCGAAGCACAGAGCTGGTGCATGCGGGCCGGAAGAGCCGTATGCTTCCGGCTGTCAATGGCTCCGATGGCTCTAGTGAGACGCACCACGACACGCTGTTTGCCAGTCTCGCGCACAGACTAGATTTGGCCAGCGATGCCACGCCATTTGACAGAGTGCTGGCAGCCGCCGTTGCTGGAAACTCCGAAGAGGCCGACCGTTATGCCGCCGCATCGCAACTAGTCGACTCGGTAGTCAGTACTGTGGATACGGGCAAGGTTTTACCGTCGCTCGAGTATGACAAATACCTACTCGAAACCACCACGCTAAAGTCCAGGCTCCAAGCCCTGCGTACACGACTGTCGGCCGAGATCCGCAAGCGCGACGAGGCGAAACTTGTAGTCGATTCGCACAAGCCGAGCAGCATCGGTATGTTCAAGGGGAAGGGCGCTAACCAGGCACAGATTGACGAGTTCCATACGGCCAGCGCCAACGTGGAGCAGACCGAGATTGAGGTATCCGAGCACACAACCAAGCTGCACTATATTGAATCTGCGCTACGCGACCACCAGGTTGCCGTGCTGCTGTCGGCAGTTCGAACTGTTGTGGGCGAGGCTGTGCGCGCAAAGTCCAGCGCGCAATCCGAGGCAGCGGCACTGGAGGCCCGTGTGGCCAAGCTCGAGCGCGACGCGGCCGATGCCGAATCGGCGCACGCAGCAGAAATTGACGCTCTGACGGCTAAACACGCGGTGGCGAAGAAGGCTTTGGACGGGCAGATCCGCAGCCTTGCCAACAAGAACCACGACGTAGTTGCGCGCCAGGTGTCACGAAACGCCGAAGATACAGACGCCGACTCGCCGCTTGCCCGGCACAGTGCCAGTCTGGCTGTCGAGCGGCTGAACGGCGAGCTGACGGTGCTAAAGGAGCAAAAGGACAGTGCCGAGCAGCAGATCCGGGTGCTCGAGTCCAAGCTTGACGGTGCACTGCTCAAGGCGCAAGAGTCGCAGAACGAGCTTGATGAGACGCGTGTTCGCGCAGCTGAGATTGCCCAGGAGTCGGCTGCGCGCCTGGCCGCTGCCCAGGACGAGGTTGATGCGCATAGACAGTGCTTGCAGGCACTGGGCGTCGGTCTGCAGACCATGGTTGCCCCTCTGCGCGCGCTGAGCGATGTTCACTACGATTGTGAGAAGCTACGGGTGCTAAATTCGGACGACGCGGCCATTGTAAGCACGCCGCCAACCACGCCGACGCTACCAAAGGCCGCTGGCGCGCCAAAGGACGCGCTGTCGATTGACGCACTTGAGATTCTGTTGGACGAGGCGCAGGCTGTGCGGACGCCAGGCAGCGAAGGCGGGCCGATCGGCGGGTGGAGCTCAGACAACGTTGCCTCGGCATTGGCATTGCTGGCGTCAACTGTTGGCGGGTGCTCGGTTTTCTATTCCGAAGCCATGAAGATGCACGATACGCATTCGCAGCTCCAGAAGGATCTGGGCGCCGAGCAGCGGCTGCGCGAGGCACAGGCCCTGGCGATTACCCAGCAGCGTGAGAAGCTGGCTCGGGCCAGCTATCTTGCCGAAAGTGCCGACCAGCGTGTCAAGGATGCGGCCGACGTGCTAATGGCCAAGCACGCCGAGGATCAGGCAAAGTGGAGTGAGGAGCGGCAGCGTCTGGTCGACAACATCGAGCGCCTTTCGCGTGATATCAAGGAGCTGCAGACTGGTTCTACTGCGGTGCGTCTGGCACCTATTATTAGCAGTGGATCTGCTGAGGACGTCAACGAGGTTGCGGTAGGGAGCATAGAGCATATCGGAACTGAGCCGGCGGCGGTCGACACTGCCGATATGCAGGCGCACATTACAAAGCTTGAGACCCAGCTAGCGGCATGCCAGTCCGAGATTGAAACTGCCAAGGTGCAGCTGCAGACCGCCACCAGCGACGTTGCCCAGATGGAAGCACAGCTTGGCCAACAGCGGCATATTGAGGCGGAGCTGCGCGAACAGCTGAGCGAGCTCGAGGCCCTGAAGGGGACACATGCCAATCTTACGCAGGAGCTGGAGGCAGCCAAGGCCAAGGTGCGCGTGGGTGCAGCCGAGCATTCGGCCAAGGGTGTGCTTTTCGGCGACTACATGCGCAAGCTAAAAGACGCCAGTGCGGTGCTTACCAGCACCGAGTCCACAGCCGTTGTTAGCACCGGGCAGTCTGCTGCAAGCATTGCTGACGAGCGCACTGCCTCGCGGCTGACGCGTCGCTGGAGCTTTCCAACGCTATCGCAGTTGTCGCCAGGCGAGTTGCGTACTGGCGCCAATGCAGGTTTGGGGATCGAGCTGGGCACTGGGCGGGCGACTACTAGCGCCAATGCCCAAACCATGACGGATTCAGACACCAGTGGATCCATGAGCGACGACAGCATGGCGCAGATGCTGACTGCCTACTCGGACAAGCTGATGCTTAAGGAAGATGCGCTGCGTAGCCGCGAGGAAGACCTGGAATCCGTGCAATTGGCTGCCATAGAGATTGAGGGTGCCCTGAGCAAGCTGCTGCCGACCGATCCAAACCAGTCCCCAGGCGGCACCTTCCACGGCTTTTCGCGATCGGCACTGGGCTCCAGTCCGCCGACTAACAACGCGTCGTGGTCGGCAACTACATCGCCACGCGCCAGCCTGCGCAACCGCTCGGCATCGTTCTTCCAGGGTCTACGCACAAACTACCTTCCATCTGGTGGCAGCCCCGAGATGCCGTCGTCGCTGTTTCCTATTCGCACCGAGCCGCTTGTTCGCTCGCAGCGCTCCCACCGGCCAAACAGCGCATCGGTTGACTACCGGTCGATACCCATTGGATCCGAGCCCGTTACCGTCAAGGGCCGCGTAATGTCAAGGGGCCGCAGCGACATCACCAGCGTGCCGTCGCACGTGCGCAATTTGGTTCCGCTTGTACAGATGGTTGCGGCCGAGGCAAGCCGCCTTAACGGCTTGATCCGCGACCTAGAGAGCCAGTCGCACGAGGCGCACGCGGAGCTTGTCGCGACGCGCAAGCAGCTGGTCCAGCTTCAGAGCCACTGCAGTGCGCGCGCTCGGCAGGAGGATGCGGTGCAGCAGGACATTGCGCATGTGTTGGGCCAGATCTCGCGCCTGCGCGAGCAAGTTGTTCGCCTGGAGCGCGAGAAGAACACACACGAGGAAGAAGCCGGTGAGCTGCGCCGGCGCTGCCGCAAGCTGGAAGATCGGACAGCGGAGCAAGTGCTCCAGCTTATTGTCGAACGCGTCGGCAAGCGCGAGTGGGAAAAGCAGCGCGTAGCGGCCGCCGATCAGACAGCCGAGGCCAGCATGGCGACTCCGGGCACCACGCCAGATACGGAGCCCAGAATTCCTGCGCGGTTCTCGTCGATGGTGGCCGTCAGCCATCCGGAAGCGAGCGACATTCGCGCCGAGTTCAACGAGCTGATGCGCCAGATTATTGCGCGGCGCGACGAGGACAGCGAGCGCCTCCAGGCGCTGGCAGACGTCTGGCGCACAAATGCCCACCACGCATCGAATGCAAACGAGCTACGTGCCTGGAACACGAGCTCGCGAGGCACACAAACGGCTTGAAATGTGCATTCGATTGTTTTTCTTCTTCTCTTTGGGCACCGCTTAGTATTTAGTACGTAATTAAGAAAAGTATTCTGGCTTTTTAATATTCACGCCATACTCGGCCAGAGCCGCAGTCAGATCCTCCATGGTCAGAACGGTTTTGCGGTCCTTGTTGTGGAACTTTTTCTCTTTGCTTGCCTGCTGCCGGATGCGGTTGTACTGGAAGGCGTCGGTGGCCACGTCGGAAATAAACTTTTGCGTCGCCAAAGCAAGCAGTCGCTTGATGCGCACATCGTTGCACTCAAACCCGGCTTGGGCTAGATAGTAGTCGGTGAGCGCTTCGGGTATGATCGGTGCGTAGTCGTCCATTTGCACCAAAAACTCGGCCAGGGTCTTTTCGCTCTGGATTTCGGACCGCGAGATAACCCGCTGGTCGGAACCGCCCGCTGCCGGGGTCTCAGCCGCTTTCGAGGCTGGGTTTGACGGGGTGTCCATGCGAATAATAGAATACAAGGTAAAAAAATTGATGGATTATGTAATTTTTGAGCGGTGTTGAGACCGGGAAATCTAATATGCAGCGCGTGGCAGGTGCAGTTATGGGTAATGATTTTGAAAGCATGTGAGCGTTAATAAAGCGGACATGCTAACCGTTATCCACGGATTAGCGCGGCTAATTTCATACAATAAATTCGCGTGACCCAAAAGTTCACGGGGCGTTGAGATGCAGAGAACAGGCGGTATCTCTTCTCATCTTTCTGCAATCTATTTGCGACCTAGCAGCCGCTGATGAACAGTCGACAGGATACCGAAACCCAGCCGCTAGTTGACGTAGCATATGTGGTTCCTAGAAGCATTGTTCGCGAGCTAAAATGGCTGGCAACAGCGGCAACACCGATAGTCGGATCGTTTTATCTCCACTACGCCTTTGGGTTTATTAATATGGTGTCGCTTGGAACCTGGGGCGGCAGCGCTCTGGGTGCATATGCGCTGGCGAACATGACATGTGCCATTCTGGCATTTGCTCCGGCCACTGGCGTTGCCTCTGCGCTCGATACGCTGTGCGCGGCGTCGTTTACGCACTTTGGCGGCGGCCGGCAAGTCGGACTACACCTCCAACGTGGGCTGCTGGCTGTGACCATGTGGTATGTGGTTGTATTCGCGGTTGTTCAGCTGTATATTCCGTCAATATACGCGTTTCTCGGTCAAGCAGACGAACTTGCGCTGCCGGCTGCATCTTACTTGCGCGTTCTCTCGTTGGGCCTGTGGCCGTGGATGGCCTTCGAGTGCCTAAAGCGGTATATTCAGGCCAATACGCAGATGCGTCTGCCAGCAATGGTGCTGTTGGCTGTAGTCCCGTTGCACCTGCTCAACCACTGGGTGTTTGTGTGGCAGCAGCCCGACGCGTCGTTTACCGCCGTGGCATGGATCACAGTTATCTCATATTGGCTGATGTTTCTGGGTCTGGCGGCGTGTACGCTCTTCTGGGATGCACTGCGCCCAGCGTGGCATCCTCACCGTGTAAAGGCGTTGGTATCTACCAGTTTCTATTCGCTGGCAGCACCAGCCATGGTTGAAGCATGCGGCGAATATATGGCATTCGAGATTATGACGCTGTTTGCCACATATCTGGGCCCGACCAGTCTGGCTGCACAGGCGATTGCGTTCAGCAGCATGTCGATGTTTTACCAGCTGCCCCACGGCGTGGGCGCCGCGGCCGCTGTCCGTATTGGCCGGCTGCTTGGTGAACGAGACAGCGCTGGCGCTAAATTTTCGGCAATGGTGCTGGTAATTGGTGGCCTGCTATACAGCACGGTCGGATCTCTGTTCTTTGCGTTTTGTGGGAGCTGGTGGGTTGACACATATACAAAAGACGCAGAGGTTCTTGCCATTGCAAGCAAGCTGGTGTTGATAGCTGCTGCCATCGAGTGGACCGATGCTTCTCGCGGAATTGTGCCGGGGATACTGCGCGGAATGGGAAAACAGCGCAAGGCAGCTACCATTAATGTTGCGTCGTACTACTTTGTTGTCTTGCCGCTAGGCATCATTGCCGTGTTTGTCTTGGACAAGGGTATACTCGGCCTGTGGACAGCGTTTGCTGTTGGCATGTCTGTCCTCTCTGGTCTGTATATTTATCTTGTATCCCGAACCGACTGGGACTTAGAGGTTGAACAATGTACTGTTCGGATCCTTGACGAGCCTTAACTCATACATGCACATGCATTTATTGACGATGTGAATAAACCTATAAAACTTTTGGCCGCGAGGGCGTGATCTGCGTGCAGAAAATACCGTCCTCGCTCTGGAAACACCGCTTTTGTTTTTGGAATTGCAAATGCTGGATCCACATAATTGGCGAGGGTATTTAAATACTGAAAGCGCAAGCAAAATGTTGGAGCAGCTCCTTACTTTTGATAAAATTTTATTTGCACCATTGCGCTTTATAGCCAGCACCGATGTTTAGCTTTAGAGTATTTCATCCGCATCCGGCCAGCACCATTCCGTGGGTTTGCATGGACTGCGAATTTACTTGCGACAACGAAGTCGATATGGTTGCGCACTGTAAGCAAAACTCCCACAGTAACTATATGTAGCATCGATTCTCTTCCTCTACATGCGCTGGCGCATGTGTTCTAAGGTTATTTGTTCTATCAAATAAATACTTGAACCGCTTTGTGGTAATCCAGCAGCGCAATTATCACATTTTTCAAACACACGTTCCTTGAATGTGTCTTTCCAATCATGCTTTGTTAGCATCA
>JANBPA010000303.1:0-14878 GCA_027575275.1 Coemansia sp. RSA 2711
GCGCACGGTCTAGTAACGTAGAGTCGCCGGTTTGAAACTGCTCCAGTACAATATGCGCCAGCCCCGGCAGTCGGTCCGCTTGGGCTGTTGGCTCGCTGTACAGCAGGATTGCCCCCAGCACATCCTGCCACGTCTCGCCGGCCGCCGAGCCTGCATCGGCATCGCCGCGCATAATGTCAACAATCGTGTATAGCGACGATAGCGCCGCGTCATCGGACTGGGTGCCACTGACGTCGAGCAGACTGCCAACCGCCGTCGCCATGTTCTGCAGTTCGCTGTTCCACTGCCGCCAGCGCGCATTGAATGAGCCAGCAGTTTCCTCATCCGATCCCAAAGGCATCTCCCGCGATGTTTTCGCCAGCTCGCGCGCCCAGCGAGATGCAGCCGCAGACAGCTCTTGCGACGGAGCGACGCGCTCGAGCATGTTGGCTAGCGTCGTGACATGGCCGCGCAGCGCTAGTTTCTGCAAATACGGCCACAAGTCAGCGTTTTTAGCTAACGAGTCGGCATCGCCGCCACCGTCAATAATGCTCTGCCCGTCTTCTGCCAGCGGTGATGGAAAGTTAAAGTTGAGCCACTCCATGTAAAACGGCACCACCGATGTGCTCAGCCCAGGCATGTTGGTGCTCAGGTATATAATCTCGAGCAGATGCCACACCGCGTGCATTGACTGGAACACGTCAATCTCGCCGCTGATAAACTCTGAAACCACCCTGGCATCCTGCAGTACCCGAACCTGCCGCAGCATAGCCTCACGGTACAGCGCGCTCATACGCAACAATCCGTCAATGCCCACAGCCTCGTTGTCCTGGGAGCTGGCGTCCATGATGTTCTGCAGCGAGGTAAACACTGCGTGCGTGTCATTGATAAACGGCAGACGCTCGTCAGGCACCGGCACCATGCTGCACACGTAGACCCGCTGGTCCTGCTCGTATACACGAATGTCCTTAGCCAACCGCTCGCGCGGTTCCTTACCGGCGACCGCCATGGCCACGCCATTGGTAAGCGGATGCACAGTGAACGTCACTGTGCGGTTCTGCGCCGACCATTCGGCCTGCCGCCCGGCCGGGAACACGCCCGGCACCAGGTGCGTTGCTATCTCTTTGTCGCGCACAACGACGAATTTGTCAATCCCCTTGCGTGGCATTTTAAACAAAATAAAAAAGAATGGAATAAAGAAGGACCATATTTTGCTGTTGAGCCGCTTCTTTTTCGGGGTGGTGGCTCGCACTTTGAACCGAATCACGCGGAATCCCGATATACACGGATGCTGAAATCACCGTTTGGTCCAAAGCTATTCCTCGCACCACGCATTTTCCTGCCGCACTCGTTCTTCCTCTTCGGGAGTAAAGTCGTTCTTGACGTTGAACGTGGCTCTCATTTCTTCAACTGTTTTACCCTTCATCTTGTTGGCGACAGTGAATCCGACCAAGTCGATCAGCGGCTGGATATCCAGGAAATTCGCAGCCAATATCAGGTCAAACAAGGTTCCCTGGTCCACCCGGCAGAACTCTTCGTCAAAGTCGTCCATCTGGCTGATGGCGCGCTGGATCGCCGTCTCGCTACTGTCAGTCTCGTCGTAGACCGGCTCGCGTGGC
This sequence comes from Coemansia sp. RSA 2711, assembly GCA_027575275.1. NCBI lineage: Eukaryota > Fungi > Kickxellomycota > Kickxellomycetes > Kickxellales > Kickxellaceae > Coemansia > Coemansia sp. RSA 2711. Next base: position 1,599 of record JANBPA010000303.1, read on the forward strand.
TGCCGGCGACTTGGGTCGTTCCGGTGGTGTCGACAGTAATCAATGACCTTGGTCAATATGGGCCCGCTGACATTGGGGACGGGAATTGGCGTATTCGACGACCCGATGTCGCTTAGGATATTGCGGATCGTTCCCGATTGCTCAATTATGTCCTGCTCTACCGGGATTATTGCGCCGTCAGCCGACGCAAGTTTTATTACCTTCATGGCAAAGACTTTAGAGAAATAAAAGCGGCAGATAACGATAATTGAATGTACTTGGCAGCAATTATCTTGAGGATCATTTGGTCTCTATTTATTTCTAGTGCAGAGTATGCAGCAAATATGGGTGATGCACACTTAAACTGGCCACTAACGTTACACTTGCAATTTAGCCTGACAGATAAACGGCTGGTGGTAACCCCGTTAGATCAAAGCCTGAATTACCAGCAGCATTGCCGGCCGTCGGGATGCCTTGCATCTTGCACATTTCTATCATTTTGCTGGGTATCTGCTGCTGTTTTTGCAGAAGCTCCGGCGCCTCTACAAGTATTACCGCCAAGCCGTTGTAGTCGTGCCCCGGCGCAACGTGACAATGGAACCGCCACACGCCAGGGTTGTCTGCGCGAAGGCGCAACCGAACATATTCAAACGCACGCACCTGCACTGTATCGCGGCGAATTGGCCAGGGGCCAGACTTTCTGTAGCTCACTTCCGGATACCCGCCAGTTGCCTTACCGCAAGGGCCGGCCTCGGTGACCTGGAAGTCGTGCCCGTGCATATGGAACGTGTGGTCGTTTATGAACGGGTTGCTGATGACAAATTCAATCACCTCAAGATGCCGCAAGACATAAGCGTTGGTCTGTGGCGCATAGACGCTTTCGTTGGATGCCAGATTGCCCATCGACATGGCTGTGTAGAGCGTCGGCACTATGGTTGGCTGGTACAGCGTTTTGCCCAGCGACCAGTATGGCACGCCAAACTTGTCAATAAATCGATTTACGGTCAATTCAATTGAGCGGTCCACGGGAAGCCACGGTTGTTTGTCTGCAGCTTGCAGCGCCATGTCGTCGGGCCACACCGGCTCTTTGTCATTCTGCTTGGAAAAATCCTTGATAGTCGCATCTTCGCGGTATTCGACAATTCCGCTGTAATATCTTGGTTTTAGGTCTTCCAAATTATCCACAGAGCTTGCCGTCGATATGAATTCGAAAACGTAGTTGAAGTCGGTGCTGTTTAAAGCCGTGACAATAACCGAGTTGCGCTGGCCCGGGCCTAGGTTAAGCCCATCAACCTCTAGCGGCATCAATCGAACTCCGTCTGCTTCAATTACAGTCATTTTGTGGCCCGAGATCCGGAACACCGACCAGTTGTTTGCCGCCATGCTAATGACGCGCAGGCGGTACCGCTTGCCCGGACGGAACTTGATTGGCGCCGTGCGGTTTGCGTTGTATCCATTGAATAGACCGCCTGCGTAATTGGGCGGAAACGTGCCATCAATTTTGCGATTGTCGATATACTCCATGCGTACATAAAACTCCTGCGAGAACCAATCCTCAAGCGTAATCACTAGCTCCTCATCGTAGTCCACCGGTGTTTTGTTGCTGTGGATAATAAACGGTGTGCGCAATCCGTCGACATCAGCGTGTCTCGTGTGCCCGTGGATCCAGAACGTGCCAGACTGTGCTGCGGTGTTGATTTCGTAGGTAAAGCTCTCGCCAGGCGGAATGCCGCACTCCGTGACCATATCAGGGCCGTCAAAGTAGTTGGTGCCGTTGTTGTATATCCCGTGAGGATGGAGCGACGTGGCAACATCAAGCTTGTTGTGCACATTCAGCACAAGCGTGTCGCCCTGCATAACATGCACCGCCGGAATGGGCGTGGCACCGTTAACCCCAATCGACCGGCGGTAGTTGCTGCCGTCGCGGGCGCCATACACGTACTCGACACTCCAGTTAAGCTCAACGCGCTTAGCAAAGCAGCTTGTCAGGCGGAACACGACAAAAATAAATAGAAAGCAGACGTTCATTTTTTTTAAATAGGCTGCTGGGACTTCGATAAAGAAGAGCCGTTGACAGGCGCAATATATACAGACGTACACAGTATCTGAACTCCATATTTACCAACATCCTACACTTTATAGACGTGGGAGCAAAAAAATTGTCGTGGCTGACCGTGGGTCCACATAATTGCTGCGCTCTTCATTTTAGAAGCACTCACAATATGGCTTTTGCATTTATGAGTAGCAGTTGCATCCTGTGAAAAACACGCGGGTTTGCTACCACATACGCTTTGATAATTTCGGCTGGGTTTATCGGATGGGCCGCAGCGCCCACATTATTTGCTAGAAAATTCTCCTAAATACGGTTTACAAGGAGCGCACCTTTTGGTGTCTTGGCGGCTTTCATAGTCTGGTAGGGGAAATGAACGATGAATTTCCTTTTGCCAAATGGCGGTCTTTAAAGTTTGGCAGAAAAGCAGCTCTGGCTTCTTTTTGTTAACCGGCGGCTTTACGATGCCAATTTTATAGTTTGCCGTGGTTTAGACCCTCGCTTTCACTCTTCCTGGTTTACAATACCACGTCACTTTGTTTTATTTAACTAACAATAATCTTTCATAAATTTTATATCCAGGTTTACGATGGCTGACGCGGCAAAAGCTGCACAGGCGGCAAAGGAGAAGCTGGCCAGAACCAAGGTGTACATGGCCAACATGTTCAAGGGCGGCGTAATCGTGGCTGTGGAAAACGGCGAGCAGGCAAAGATTGCCGAAAAGCTTGGTGCCCGTGGAGTAGAGGTGGTAGCACCCGTGCCCAAAGCACCTGCACTAGAGTTCAACACTACAGTCACTGCTGATCCATCAATTGTCCGCGAAGTATTGGGTGCAGTGGTACTGCCAGTTGTTGGCCGCATTCGCTATGGACACGTTATTGAGGCTCAGGTTATGAAGGCCTGTGGAGTCAATGCGATTGATGAACATGAGGGCACAACCAATGCCAGCGACGAGGTGGTGCCAAAGGCAGATGACACGCTGCCATACTTTGCTGGTGTTGCAGATCTCAAAGAGGCACTGTGTGCTATTAGTGCTGGTGCATCGCTAATTCGCACTCAATTCAAAGAAAAAGAAGAGAATCCCAAGGTGGAGGTGACAGTTGGTATTTTGAACAAGATTTATGGCGAGATCGCTGCATTAAAGACCAAGACTGAAGCTGAGCTAAAGGCTATTGCTAAGGACGGCAGGTGTGGTGTTGCACTAGTCGAGCAGATCAAACGGCTGCAGCGTCTGCCTGTGCCGCTGTTTGCTGACGGTGGCATTGTGCTGCCCACCGATGTTGCCATGGTCATGGATTTGAAGGCTGATGGCGCCATTGTCAGCCAGGTGGTGTTCCAGGTCCCTGACCCAGCCCGCCGCGTGCGCTCTATGGTCATGGCCGCAGCGCACTTTAGAAACCCGGCCATACTGCTGCAGTTTGTCGAGGACACGTAAGTCGGCAGTGTTTTGTCTTGGCGTTAATAAATTTCTTTCTTTTTGGTCCACTCGGGTCACATGCACGCGCCCATAACCGGCGGCGCCAGCAATTGTGGATACGTATATATACTCAGAAAAACGCAGTATAGCTTCGTCCGCGTGGGGGGAAACCCCCGCGAGGGACACTTGATAACAATTATTACGATACAGAGAAGATTAGCATGTTCTCCCTGCGCAAGGATGACACGATTTTCTTGAGACGGAACCCTCTCTTCGGAGAGGACATTTTTTTTGTCGCTGCTGGCGCCTTGGCTGCCTGTTGGCTTTGTCGTAGCAAGGTTTGTTTTGTTGGCTGTGGTAATGTGCGATAATTTAAATTATTAATTTTGTGAATGAAAGCTAAAATTATTTCTAGCTTGACTGCAAACCGCTTGGCTGTAATTTTAACTAGAGCTGCATTATATTGCTGACATATTATCCAGAACTGTAAAAAAAATGGAAAGCTTTAAAAACGCGGCTCCAGTATTGAAAACTGACTAAATAATAGGATGGGCAAATCCCAACTGGCATGCTGCAGATTTACCTAAATTTATGGATATTAATCAACAGCTTTGTGGGTAAATTAATTCAAAGTCTAGCCTAATTTAATATACATGTTTTGGGGATCTTTACCTTGTCAAATGCAGCTGAATAAATAGGTGGTGTCGTCCTTTATTTCCATTGTCTCCAACTTTTCTATCGCTCATCTTAATTCATCTTATTATATCACATATTCTTAGTATTTTATTATCGTATCCCAATAATACAACTTTTTTTCATCATGCTGCATAGTACACAGCCCAATGAGTCAATTTGTACTGGTTGTGGGCAGATGCAAGATTGCAGTTGTCCAGTGGCTAGTAATTATTCTAATTGGACACAGTACTGCAGAAACAACAACAACAGTACATGTAATTATGATTACATGTACACCGATGCCTACTACTACCCAAACTAGCCTGATTACCACACTATAATTAGTCTATTGTCATATAAGATCTGGTAATGGGTGAACCGCTTGCTAAATCTCTACTAATTTCCACACTACTGTTCAAGCTACATGCTAGCATGTAGCCTTCACTAGCACTGCCACCAAGCATGTGGCCACTGCTCAAATCCTTGTTTTATTTTTACTCATACCTGGCCCGGACCGCACCCACACAATGGCTGTGCAGGGGAGACAGGTGCCCCGGCCTGTCCTATCCTGTGTGTAAGAACATAATGCCGTAAACAACATGGCACAAAATTTGTAGGTGAAAGCACCACCATAGCTGCATTCACTAGTTTACTAAACAGATAATAAATGAACTCAATAAGGCTAGGTAATGACAGTGGGCTCCTTGCGGCCCGTATACTCCTCAAGCTTTGACACCTTCAGCGCAATATCAACCAGCGGCTTGAGCGCAACCTGCGCATCCAGATCGCACTGCTTATCGTCGTAACGCTCAATGTAAATGCGCACGGTCGCGCCCTGCGACCCGGTGCCAGACAGACGGAAGATGATGCGCGACGTGTCCTTGAAAATAATCCGCAATCCTTGGTTCCTTGACACACTGTGATCGATGGGATCCGTGTACTCAAAGTCGTCAACCTTGACCACCTCGTAGCCGTTATAGCTGACGCCTGCCTTGAGCGTGCGCAGGTAGTCCATCATCTGCGACGCGCCCTCCGACGAGACCTCTTCGTAATCGTAGCGCGTAAAGTAGTTGCGGCCGTAGATGCTGTAAAAGTCGAGCATGATCGAGCGCACGGTCGCGCCAGGCGTGGTCTGGCTGACATGAGCAATAATGTTCAGCCAGGCGACAATAGCCCAGATGCCGTCCTTTTCGCGGATGTGGTCAGACCCGGTGCCAAACGACTCTTCACCGCAGATAGACAGGCGGCCAGCATCCATCAGGTTGCCAAAGAACTTCCACCCAGTTGGCACCTCAAAGACCTCGAGCTGCTTGGCCGCCGCCACGCGGTCAATTGCGCACGACGTGGGCATTGATCTGGCCAGCCCGTGGATGCCTGTGCGCTTAAAGTACGGAATGCATTCGGCGTAGTGTGCAATCACGGCCACCGAGTCCGACGGCGTCACAAACCAGTCGTGGCTCAGAACCATGTTGCGGTCGCCGTCGCCGTCAGACGCAGCGCCCAGCGAGGTCTGCTCCTTGCCCACCCGCTCAACCAGCTTGTGCGCATAGGTGAGATTTGGGTCCGGGTGCCCGCCGCCAAAGTCCTCCAGCGGCGTGCACTGCTCCAGCGACGACTCAGGAAACCCGAGCTCGTCTACAAAAATACGGCGGCCATAGGGTCCCGTGACCCCGCTGAGCGCGTCGAACAGCAGCGTAAACTTGGGGTTCTGCTGGCGGAACTTGCGGATCAGCTCAAAGTCAAAGATCTCCTTGGTCAGCTCGACGTAGTCGGCCACCGAATCGACAATCTCGACCTCAACATTGCCAAAACGCTGCACTCCAATAGCCACGAGATCCACGGGCTGTGCGAGCTCTGCCTCCTTGTACTCTGCAATCGAGCACGTGGCCTGGTAGATTGCGTCGGTCACCGACTCGGGCGCGGGCCCGCCGTTGCGCGTGTTGTACTTTATGCCAAAGTCGTTCTGCGGGCCGCCCGGGTTGTGCGACGCGGTGAGAATGATGCCGCCGTCAGCCTTGCGCTTGCGGATCAGTGCCGAGGCCGCGGGCGTCGACAGGATGCCGTCCTGCCCGATGATGAACTTTCTGATGCCGTTGGCCGCGCCGATGCGCACAATCTTCTGCACCACGTCCTTCATGTAGTAGCGGCCGTCGCCGCCGACCACCAGGGTTGCGTCTTGCGGGCCCGGAGCCGGCATCGCCGTGAAGATGGCTTGGACAAAGTTCTCGGTGTAGTGCTGCTGCTTGAACACTGAGACGCGCTTGCGCAGTCCCGAAGTCCCGGGCTTCTGGCCCTCAAAGGGCGACGTGGGTACCGAGCGCACTGACAGAGACATGGCGGTGTAGACCTAATAAAAAATAAAGCTGAAATCCAAACAAGGGGAGGAAGGGGGAGAGAATGCGGTTTACGAGATAAGCCGGGTCGCCATTTATGCTCTAAGGCTAGGATTGGGGGAAGGCCACGCCGATGGCCTATATTAACATCCCTGCATGCACCATAGTTTGCATTTGCATCTGGCAATCTCTCCTTCAGTGGAGACTGAGACGAGCGCTGCACGGGCCCACTGCCATTTCAGCTGCTATTTGAAACCATGGGCACGTGCGCAGATCAACTGCGGTCTATCTCCGACAGCGAGCATGCGCAACTGGCGGTCGATACAGCGGTGCGCATTCTATACCTGCGCACCACCACGCAAATCGACGAGCTGATGCAGTATGCGAGCACGGCGGTGCAGCAGCGCTGGGACTTTCTCGGGCCGGCCACGGATCCATCGCAGCCCCCAGACTCCCGCCTATTTGAGCAAATCGACAATGCGCTGCAATGGACCGCAAACAGCGACGTGGGCGAGTACATTTGCCATGCGCATTTCGCGCTCGAGCTGACCGAAGACCAGGCCGAGGTCCTCAACAGACAGAATGTGCGCTTCTTTTTTGCCGACCGCGAGACGGCGCACGTCATTGTGCCGTTTGCCGTGTTGTCCGGGGAGCCAGAGCAGCGGTTCGTTGTCGATCTGATTTGGGAGGACGGCAAATGGAAGTATTTCGATACCCGGGCAGTGCTCGGCCCGCTGGCTGGCAGTGCATCGGTGGCTGCCGCAATTGACTCGGCCACGGTTCTGTTTGCCAGCGACGCAAACAGCGACGATGACTATTGGGGCCAGTACAGCGAGGACGACGGCGATGAGCAAGCACAAGAGCAAGCACAGGATGCTGAGAGCAAGCCAACCTCCGCACTTGGCTCCGGTCTAATGGCCGACAGCCTGCGGCATGCGCTGGCCGCTGCCGCCGCGGCTGCCAAGGCAATGGGAGTAACCGAGGCAGAGTTCCTGCAATTAGCCGCATCGCAGTTTAATGAATAACCTCAAATAGAAAGCTAATCCTCATCGATCTTTGAGATGCCGTCGTTGTCTTCGGGATGGCTGTCCAGCCATTTGACCAGCCCGTCGTAGCCCAGGTTTCCGTTGCTGCCCGTGGTGCCCTGCAGCGTGTTCTGCAGCTCCTGCGTGCGCCACGTGATCTCGGGCGGCGAAACGATGCCGTTGCTCTTGTACAGCACATCGACCATCTCGGCCAGCGACCGGTTCGGGAACGACGCCGAGTCGATAAACGCGTGCACCTTTTGGTCGAGGTTCTCGTAGTGCACAAACGCCTTGGCCTCGTGGAACAGCGTCATCAGCGCCTGCACCTTAGCCTCGTGCCGCGCCTGCTGCGTCAGCGTGCGGTTCCGCGTCCGCTCCTGCGCGCGCGCCTCGTTGGCCTCGCGGGGCATCGCGATTGACACCTGCGGCGGCGCCAGCTTGTACCCAGAACCGTCCTCGGGCACATCCGGAATCGTCCTCAACAGCGTCTTGCCTTCGGCGTTCAGCACGTTTTCGGCCGACAGCGGATCGGCACGCACGTTGGCCTCGTACTCCTGCCGCTCCTTGAGCAGCTTAGCGCGCCGCTCGAGATTCAGCCTTTGCGCCTGCTCGTGCTTGGCCACTCTCGCCTCGGCCCGCTTCACCTCGTGATCCAGGCTTTCGAGGTAGTAGGCGTACCGCGCAGTGCGCAGCTTTTGCTTGTATATGCGTGCGGCGTCCCGGGCTGCGCTCGCCGTGTTCGGCGCTGCTGTTTGCTTGGGCGACGGCGGCGGCACGTCCGAGGGGGTTTTCAGCTCCGGCTTTGGCCGCACCTCCGGTCGCCAGTTCTTGGGCGGCGGGAACCCGGGCGCATAGCCCTGCTTTCCCGGCACGTAGTTGCTCGATCCCGGGTACTCGGCGGCGGCCGTCGACACGCTGCGCACCAGCCGCCCGGTAACACCGCCAAGTCGCTGCAGCTGCATTTCTAAGGTGGAATGGATTTTGGGTTGCTGAATCGAGCAAGAACAAGAAAAAGAGAGGGATAAAATCGATGGTCAAAAACCTGGCGATAAACAGTAGGCTAATTGCGATCACCCGATCAGCCCATGCTCTGAATCGGTTGCCAAGCCCAGGTTCAGCCCTTTCGCTGGCTTATCCGTCATCACAAACGCGCCTTTCTTTTGCGACACTCGAAATCTCCAATTTCCTGCTACTCAAATGCTTGCTCGCTCCATGCTGACTGCACCGCGGCTGGCGGCTGCTAACCGACTGCTACATACGAGCGCCGGCCTGCGCGCGCTCGACAATGCATTCTCCAAACCGCCGCGTCTGCCGCAGAGAACGATGCGGCGGCTTCCCACCAACACGGTAGTCAAGTTTGTGCCGCAGCAGGAGGCCTGGGTGGTCGAGCGCATGGGCCGGTTCTCGCGCATTCTTGAGCCCGGTCTGGCCATTCTGATCCCGTTCCTCGACCGCATCGCATACACGCAGTCGCTGAAGGAAGTCGCGATCGAGATTCCAACGCAGACAGCGATTACGCAGGATAACGTGACCCTGGAGCTGGACGGCGTCCTGTACTACAAGGTTGTGGACCCGTACAAGGCCGCATATGGCGTTGCCGACGCCGAGTTCTCAATCACGCAGCTGGCGCAGACCACAATGCGCGCCGAGATTGGCCAGATGACGCTTGACACTACGCTGGCCGAGCGCAACGCCCTGAACCACAATATTGTCAATGCCATCAACCTGGCGTCAGAGTCCTGGGGCATTGCGTGCCTGCGCTACGAGATCCGCGACATCCATCCGCCGTCCAAGGTCGTCGAGGCCATGCACTCGCAGGTGTCAGCCGAGCGCAGCAAGCGCGCGCAGATCCTTGAGAGCGAGGGTGCGCGCCAATCGGCCATCAACGTGGCCGAGGGTGCCAAGCAGGCGCAGATTCTGGCGTCCGAGGCCGACAAGGCACAGCAGATCAACCGAGCCATGGGTGAGGCCGAGGGCATCCGTCAGACTGCGACTGCCGAGGCACAGGCCATCGAGCGTGTGGCCCAGGCCATTCGCCAGTCCGACGGCGGCGAGCTGGCGGCCGGCTTGCATGTCGCCCAGCAGTATGTCGAGGCGTTTGGTAAGATCGCCAAGGAGTCCAACACGATCGTGGTGCCGGCCGCTGCCAACGATGTGTCGTCGATGGTTGCCCAGGCCATGTCGGTGTTCTCGTCCGTGTCGGCCAACCAAAAGAAGCACGCTGCGGCCTATACCAAGCGCTCAAAGCCGTCGGATGAGGGCAGCGGCGGATTTGGCTCCGAGCAGGTCGGCCATTGAATAGACGGCGAGTTTTCTTCCTGGCCAATACATGCTATCTAAACGACATACCGTATGCCACATGTGCGTGTGTGTAATTACATGTCGAGACTGAACTTGTCGACCATAGAAATGTTTATAAAAATACTAGTTGCCTCTCTTTGCGCGCTTCCGCATTGGCTTTGCAGCCTTGCTGGCCGTTCTCTTGCGCAATTTGGTGCTGCTCGTGTTTCCGCTCGTAGTGTCGCCAGAGTTCTCCTTGTTCCCGGTGCTCTTGCGCATCTGCGAGCGGGTGCGCGGACGTGTCGGCGACTGTATCTGCACCTGTGCCTGCACTTGGGAAGATCTCAAAGCCCGCGGTTTGGTCAAACGCAGCGGCTGAAGTGGACCCGAGGCCTGTGATTTAGCTGGTGGTGGCGACTGGAAGGGATCCAGATCCTGCAATCCAGTCTGCGGCGGCGGTGACTGCTCGCGAACCTGCGGTGCGTCCTGCGGCACTGCTGGGTTTACGTACGCCTGTAGCTGCTGAAGGCAGCTCATCTCGCGTCTGTGGTTTGGCGAAACCAACTTGGCCGCGCTGGCAAATGCCGCTGCCCAGTCGGAATAGTTGAGTAGCTCCACTCGCGGGTCCGTCTCGCTTGTCTTCAATTCATACAGGTCGACCGGTTTTGAGAACAACAGTCTGTACAGACTCTTGGCAAGCGTTTTTAGCCCTGCTGGCGTTCTTTTGTGCAAGCCCATTTCGTTGATGTACGAAAGTTCCGAGATCAGCCAGGCAGTACGGTTCGTCAAGCTCGACTCCGGCCCGAGCTCGAAATCCCATGCAGTCTTGAACGCATTCGACGTCGTGTCGCCATATTTTGCCCACAGGCAGTGCGAGAAGACCAAGAAGAGCGACTCGAGGTCATCGATGACCGAGCGCTGTGACTTCTGTGCCAAGACGCGCAGCGCCATATACATGGCGGTCCCGACCATTGCCTCGGCGGACGGCGTGCGACTGCCGCCGCTCGGCATCACTCGTCCGCAGCCCCAGTCAATAACAAACGGCTGCTGGTGGTTCCGTACCGTCAGGTTCCGCGCTGAAATATCGCGATGTAGCACGAAGTTATCGCTGCTGCTGCCGTCGGCGGCCGCAAGCAAAGTGTGCGCATAGCCGGCAAATAGGTCAATGATGGTCGCCTCCTGGCCAGGCGAACTTGCGGCAAAAAACTTGTCCAAAGTCTGCCCGGCATCCTCGACCACCATCACCTCGCCGACCACCCTCTCGTCAGCATGCACGTTGACGGGTGCCGCAAGGATCAGCCGCGGAATGTGAGGGACGCCCATCACACTGACCTGCTCGTGGACAAGGCGCTCTTCCTTGTCCGGCCGGTGCCACTGGAACTTGAATATTACCCTGTCACAGTTGTCGCCAACGTCCATCGTCGTCCGGAAGATCCATGACCGTGGCCCGCTCAGCTTCCAGCGCCGGCCGCCGAAGGCCTTTGTGCCTCGAATCCCAAACGATGCGCTCCGAAGGCTTTCCGCGATGCCGCTCGTGTCACACCCTGGTATGTCCGTGAGTCGGAAGCTGTTGTGCAGCCCATCCGGCCGGCGCGCCAGAAACCCGTAGTCCTTGGGCAGTTCTGAATAGAGCATGATGAGGAACTTGACCACGTCCTTGACGCTGCGGTTCCACACCCCATTCGTCGACACGCTTGGCAAACTGCCCAGCTCGCAGTGCAGCAGCCGGTTGGATGTGTACAGGTACACGCGCACGAGGTCGTCCTTGGCCACCGATAGAGCGAGCACAAAGCGGCGGGGGTGGCTCTCGGCCATGTCAAGGAGCCGCTGCACGAGCTGCCCACGGAGTACGCTGTCGTTTTGTGTGTGCCGAACAGACTTGACCTCGACGCAGGCAACAATGTTCGTCCACTCGCAGCCACGGCTAGAGTCGGCCAAAAACACGAGGTCCGGCTTGGTCCGATTCGCCGTGCTGGTCGAATGCGTGTCCAATGCGGTGAGGCGCGGACGACGAACATCATCTTGGCCCATGTGCTCTTGCACGGCATTCACGAGCGTGCCAAGGAGCAGCTGCGGCTTCGCCTCCAACCTGCCGTGGGGAATATGTTCAAGTTCCAGCTTTGACTCGAAGGTGCGCAATACCGACTCGACGGCGTCGCGCGTGAATGGCGCGCCATTATCTTCTGCCATCTGCCAGGAGCTTGCCCAGTCGCCACCAAGATGGTGCAGGATTTCCTCGAGCGACTCGAACACGAAGTCTTTCTCGTGAATCCTAGCGTGGTCAGCATATTCGCTGGCCCCATGCTTTGACGACCGCGCCCTGCCGGTATAAGGCGTGCTGTCGACTACATTATAATCAGAAGTTTGACTTTGGACATGCAAATTATCAGAGTTAAAGGTGTTGACAGCGACGAGTTCGACAATGTGCGCTTCACCAATACATACCTGTGCCGCATTTCCAGCTAAATGTGGGCGACTGAGATCCAGTCGGCGTTGCTGGAGGATCGTCCGCCTATATACACATGCACACATATTTAGAGCACGAGCACTGCAATATTCCATGTGCAACATCTCGGTTGCCAATCCCACTTACTGGTTCTGTGCTTGATCTGCCTGTTATTGCTGCGGCGCCAAGGTGAAGTGCGCCGCGAATAGAGTCCTTCAAACTCTTGAACTCGTCAGCTTGACGGTTAAGTACGCCGGCCTGATGGTCAAGTGCGCCACGAATAGAATCCTTTAGATTCCTGAACTCGCCGGCTAGACTGCCAAGCGCTTCGGTGTTGCGGCCTAGCGTCGAGTTTATAGACCTGAGGGTCTCGCTCAACTGAGCGAAAAGGGCCTGCTGGTCCATTTAAAGGAATTCAAAAAGAAAAGAAGCGAAAAGGCAACTAACGTTCCTAAACAAAACAAGAGCAAAAAGGACGCAGTAAATGGATAAAACCAGCTCCCTGCTTTGTGTCTTTAAATTGCTGTTTATTGTTTACAATAACTTTCTTGATCCACAAGTTAACCATAATGTTGATCTGTTTGATCATTAATCGGTAAATTAAAAATATGCCAATCATGCCAAAAAATATCTATTCGGGTGCCCGCCACTGCGATCGCGGGCACCATTTGTACCTGAATTAACATTCAATTGTATTTTCAAGGCGCGCTATGTCAATTTTAGGTAATAACTAGAGGTAAAACAAGTTTCAAAGAGCGCTTCCAACCTATCCAGGGTCGAGCTATTTGACATTTTTCGGCTTCCATCTTTGATGGTAAGGTCTGCAATATGCATGGATAGGCTCAGTACCATTTTTATTCAAGAATTCCTCAAAATAAAACATATCTTAGTAGACCACGGCTCTTCTGAATAATTGCTAGAATGTACTAAGTTAGCCTAGCTCAACAGGCTCTAAACATTATATTCTCTGAATGTAAATGCCAATGGTGCTGTAAATATTTCAAACACTCAAATGCAAATGCTACTCGTTTGAAAACACGGTCCGCACAACCGGCTCGGCATACCGAACCACCCC